>JAHNEJ010002863.1:0-235035 GCA_022559845.1 Amorphophallus konjac
ACATAAGACTCATTCTCCTCTCGGCAAATGTTACATTTGTACATGACTTCCACCATCTTTTGTCTCTCGAGGAGAGTTGTTTTATGTTCTGTAAAATGTTACATTTGCACAGTTCTTGTTTGGATTTGGAGAACGTACGTTCACGTGCCAAGATGATAAGCAACGAGAAAAACGGAGAAGGGGGATAAACATGCACATCGATAAGTATGGCTAGCTAATTATCAGATCACTGTAGGTTCAACATTAACAAAGACTAACAGTACAGAGTTTAACTAAGTGTAGGTTAATACATGGAAATTCTAGTAATTAAAAACCATATGTTATTCCATCATTAATAGTCCTACTGCAATCTATGTTTGCCCAACTTAATTTTAGGTTGATTGAGTGAAGAAAGGCTATCTTCGTTTCAACTGTGATGATAACATATATACCCCTATAGTCTGTCATTCACATTCCCTTCTATGCCACTCCAAAATCTCCATTTTTGCACCTATGATACATTGTCGGAAAATTTTCTTTCAATTTTGGCGGATACAAGAACCAGATGGATATAATCGGGACGATATTACTTATCATTAGAATATATGTGAGTCTTCCTATAATATCTCGTCAAAACGAACAACCCAAGTGATACATAAGGAGTCTAATTGATTTGAACTTTTAAATCATATTATTTTCTAATATTTTTGGTCAAACTAGTATATATGTACCCAAGTATGAAGGGTCGAATGAACAATGAAGTCTTGAGGTCAGATCCTAATCCTTAATCTAGAAGACATGTCAATTCTGTGCATTTACGTGACGAGAATATAAAGAAACTCAAACGAATTAAAGTCATTTAGATTCCTAAATCTCTCCTTTGATCTCTCCGCAAGAGTGTCTAAGCACCAAAAACTCAACGTGATATCTGGACATGGGTGCTCAAGACATATCATAGGGGATGAGTCTTTGTTTAACTAGTTGAAAAAGGGCAAAGGAAGATGTGTCACCTTCAGAGACAAATCCAAAGGTAAAATCATAGGAAAAGGATCGATTGGAGATAAGACGGCCACTCACATCGAGGAAGAAATGATGGTGAAAGGTCTTAGATTCAACCTGATCAGTATCAGTCAACTATGTGATAACATATGTGGAGTATCATTCACCAAGAAAGTATGCAAAATCAAGGATGCGAAAATCAAGTATGTCAAGTTATGTACTATGCATGAAGGAAACTTGTATACTCTATAACTGGATGAAATTAGGGGCACAAACATCTTCCGAATAACAAAGGCCAACAGAGACATCGAGTTATTGCATAGAAGACTTGGTTACACAAGCTACTCGATTCTACAAAAACTAACCAAATTGAACCTGGTGGATGGACTGTCGGGACTAGATTACACTCCATATGACAAATGCACAGCTTGCATAAAAGATAAACAAACCAAAGCTCCATTCAAGGTAAAGGACACTGTAAGTACATCGTCACCCTTAGGAACTACTGCATATGGATTTATTTCGGTCAATAAGAACTCCAAGTTTAAGTGGAAAGATATATGGATATGTCATTGTAGATGACTACTCCGAATTCGCTTGGACATTCTTTTTGGTCTATAAAAATGAAGTGTTTGGTGAATTTGTGAGATTTTGCAGGCAGGTTTAAAGAAATGGCGAGTATAAGATATTAAAACTTAGAAGCGATCATGGCACAGAGTTTGAAAGTGAGAGCTTTAGGGGCTTCTATGAGAAAATGAAATTGCGCACAACTTTTCTTCGGCAAGAACCACTCAGCAGAACGGTGTAGCAAAAAAGAAAAATATGACCTTAGTGGAGATGGCAAGAATAACGTTGAACGAGACAAATCTCCCCAGGTATTTCTAGACTGAAGCAATAAACATTGCATACTGCATCATCAATCGTGCCATGATTCGGCTAATGTTAAAGAAGACTCCATATAAACTCTACAAAGGAAGAAAGCCCAAAGTTAGTCATTTCAGACCGTTTTGATGCTCACGTGTGATCCACACTAACGGTAAGGATGACCTTAGTAAGTTTGATGCCAAGGTTGATGAAAGTATATTCTTGGGATATGTCTCAAATCAAATGGCATATAGAGTGTTCAACAAGAAAATTTTAATTGTAGAAGTCAATGCTCATGTTACATTTTAAGACAGATGCTGCTAATCGAGAGCAAGAGAGCTCTCCTTTAGATGATGATGCAGGTGGCCAAGCTGAAAAGGAAAAGGATGTAGACTTCAACAAGCGAGAAGTAGATCCAATAGGAGCATAGGAAGCAGATCAGCCACCTATTGAAGATTAAGGCAAGAGGAACAAGCTGATACTGAATTACTAAGACCCTCTTTGATTGGAGAATAGGTTAAGGGAGATATCAAAACCCGAGTTAGGGTGTATCAAAAAATAAATAATATTACTTTGATTGTATTCGGGTTAACTTATTCCACCATTTTGTTAGAATATGTTTAACCCACTTTCTTACCCTTTAACTCACCTTTTTGTCGGAATACCTTATTTCTACAACCAAATCAGTTAACGTGAATAAAGATGGGGTACCCCACCTTATTCTTCAATCAAAGAGGCTATAAGAGAATGGAGGTATGTCGGAAAGCATCCCCCCAGAATATTATAGGTGATCCTTCTGTCCAAATAAGTAGTCAAAGTCAACACCAACATCTTAACTATGTAGCATTCTTATCTGAGGTGAAATCCAAAAGAATAAAGGATGTTATCCACAATGAATCTTAGGTTATGATCATGCAAGAGGAACTGAATCAATTTCAACGCAATGAAATTTGGTTCTTAATTCTTAGACCATTAGACCACCTTGTTGTAGGAACCAAATAGGTATTTAGTAATTAATAAGTTAGATAAAACAAGAGTATTAGTAAGGAATAAGGTTAGATTAGTTGCTCAAGGCTATTCTCAATAAGAGGGAATAGACTATGAGGAGATTTTTGCTCTTGTGGTAAGATTAGAAGTCATTAAAACTCTACTTGCATTTGCCACATCTCATTCTATCAAACTGAATCAGATCAATGTAAAGATTGTCTTCCTTGCTGGACTTATTAAGGAGGAGGTCTATATAGAGCAACCTCCCGAGTTTGAAGGCCCTAAGGCTAGTGACCATGTTTATAAACTCTCTAAGACTCTGTATGCACTAAAGCAAGTTCCAAGAAGTTAGTATGAGAAACTGAGTCAATTTATACTAGACCACAACTTCATAAGAGGATCGGCTAATACTACATTATTCATCTTGACTAGGAAAGACGGCATGCTCATTGCACATATTTATGTTGATAACATTGTTTTTAGTGCCACTAACTACTCCATGTGCAGGTAATTTTAAAAATTAATGACGAGTGAGTTTGAGATGAGCATGATAGGGTAGCTCAACCTCTTCCTTAGATTACAAATCGAGCAAAGTGGTGAAGGCATCTTCGTCAACCAATCAAAGTTTATCAGAGAAAAAAGGGCTAAGAAGTATCAAGACTAATGGTCCTTAATGCAGTATCTTGATCACCTGTTGCTGATGATAGAAGGGCAGATCCAAAAAGAAGTGGACTCTCGATTTGCCAGATACCCAGAACATTATGCCAATCTCCTCTTGCAAGATCAACATCCCAATACATATGAGGAGTTCATTGACATGATAATTGCACAAACAAAAGCATTTGAAGACTTTGCAGCATTCATAAGATTGATCAGTTGTTACATATATAGACATGGAATTCATGAATAACTTTAACCAAGCTAATATAACTTATATATTACCTTGAACCAAGAAAACTGAAACAAAGCCAGTTCAGTAGGCATATCACGAGTTAATAACATGGATTTCAAAACATATATTAATTGTAACATTAATCAAAATATATTTTCCATCAGTTAGCAAGGTTGCCCTACATGCTGCACCTTCAGGTGTAGGACCGCCCATGTAGCAGACTGATCCAGACCTGTTTAAATGGATGTCCTTTCACGTTCATGACCCGGCACCGTACCATATATATATCGTGGGGTTTCCTTGAGTGCTCGCTGCCTCCACACTACGGAGAGTCCATTGAAATCTTCCCTCCCTGAAGAGAAGATTTCCCTCTTCAAGACAAGTTACATTACGAGGGCTTCCCCAATTTTGGAGAGATTTGGATTTGCACGTGTGTTCTATGAAGCAGGGGTGTTCATAATTTAATTTGATTTTTGAATATTTTTTAAATAAAATATAATCGAATCAAATCGAATTTTACTGTCAAATCAAATATAATCAACTCAAAAAATCAAATAAATTTAATTTGATTCAGTTCAAATCGAATTTTCATATCTTACTACAACATATATGAGTTTAATAATTTATATGTATATAAAATAAAAATAAAAATACTTATATTTTATATATTTGTACACATATACAAGTAAAATTTTAAATATTTTAAATATATTTATAATATATAATAGTAATAAATATAAACATTAAATTTAATTTATTTAACTTGATTCGATTCCATGGGTTACGAAATCAAATCGATTCGACTTCGAACAAAATCGAATCGAATTAGAAGATTCGATTTGATTATTCGATATGAACTGAGTTACGCACACACCTGAATGAGTTGATCTACTCCAAGATAGATCATCCCGTACGTGGTTAACAGAAGACAGTATTGGTACATACATAAGAACAACGAGTGCACATATAGAAAATGATATATGGTTAAGAAGATTCATAAGAAGGATGGAAATTAGATATTCGTGTGCGGGAAAGAAGTGAGTGCTTTCCATGAACAACTAATTTATGAATAACAGTACATAGTAACTGCAGTCATGTCGGTTGATTTGCTGGGGATCCTACGTACGTGTATACGGTGTATATGGATTTACTTGCAAGTCCCAGCGTGGTACGTAGCATCTCTATCTATCTAACGAGTAATATTTTGTGCACCAAATTTGATACATAAAGTCAAGTTAAATTGTAATGTTCTCTCACACTGACTCAAAAAAAATGAAATGATCATTTTCGCTTAAAAAATGACATCTCACGTCAGACCTGTACGATCTCCCGTTGATCCGTATATTCCACTTTTTCGCTCGACAAAAAATTATAGGAGTGAAATATTTTGACATATGAATAAAATATTTAGTATAGAATTGAAATATTTTATTGAATTTTATACTTATAATAAAATATTTCGTTTATGTAACATTTTATTCTTATAACAGATATTTCGTTTATGTGATGAATATTTTATTTTAATAAAATATTATATTCGTTCGTTTCTACGGTCAAACAAAAAGTTTCATTCGTATAACAAAAAGTTTCATTCCTGTAACAAAATATTTCAGTCTTACAAAATATTTCACTCTTATGTTTATTCACATGGTTAAAAAATATACCATAAAAATTTGACGGGAGACCGTACGAGTCTGATGCGAGACCTATTTTTTTAGACGAAAAAAATCATTTCAAATTTTTGACTTTGTTTGGACCAACGAGAGGCAAATTTATAATCACATGTTTTAACGGCTCCTCATGACTGGCCACTGATTTCTTTGATTCAACTAGGGCCCCTTTGAAAACCTGTTAGGATGGACTTATTCGATCAACAAGGTCGAATAAGTCCGATTAAGAGATTAAGGTGAGAGAGGGAGACGGCCCGCCCCACGAAACGGCCGACTGCCCCCGACAAACCGGGCCCTAGTGTTTCTAATGCAACTTTTCTTTCGTCGCTGTCACTTCATCTACCACGCACCCTGTTGTTTGGTCCTTCCTTTTGGCCCTACGATACAAGGGTATTACAAAAGCCACTTGATTACGTGATTATTGTGAAAAAATGAAGAGGGAGTCCCCGGATGATATATAAAGGGCAATGAAGTTATAATTTAAAAATAGAGAAAGCAACCAATTAAGGAGAAGAAAAAAGGTTACATACGTCGAAGCTCGCATGGTTCGTTCTTTGGGCAACTTCAGTGGGTTGAGAGTGACGCTGCTACCTACCCAACTGGCAGCCCAAGTGATAACACAAATTAATTAAGATAATAGAATCTGAAAACGAAAGTTGCAATGCTGATGGACATGAAGAATAGGACGTCATGTGGCCAAAATTGTGAACATCTATATATATGTGTGTGTGTGTGTGTGCGTGTGTGTGGCAAGATCACACGGTTCTTTAAGTTTCAACATCACAAACAGTGGTAGAATGCAATCTGCTCAAGTAATAATATCTGCTTGCCATATCTAGCAAGGGATTCTTCACAAAAAGTGATGTTTGGAGTAGAGATTGAAATCAATCAATCACCCCCTTCGTCCATCTCCTCGCTGCTACTAGAATACTCGAAGTCATCTTCACCCTCACGTGTTCTTCGTTCTCATTTCAACCCTACATTTCGTAAGGCACATCGTGTGGTCATCCACTTCTTGGTAGAATTTGCCACTAGAAGGAGACACAGTACCCCCTTAAGCCATCAGAAGGGAGCTCAACATACTCCTATCTCTAGTTTTGAACACAACAAGCCAATCACTTCTACATTTGTTTCTATCAAGATATCTTGAGCAATTCACTTGTTCAACTCACTGAGCCAACACAAATACACCGTCGAACAAAGCGCTGATCGAGTCATGTTTGATATCAACAAGGTGACTAATTAGAAGAGTGCACTGTAATCCCCCTTTCACGCAAGACACCACATGAGAAATCATGTTCATGATCGTCGAAGTAGGTCTCTTTCACACAAACACCGCTGTTCATGGTTTTCGATCATAAGTTCCCCCATGAGCTTGGGTGTGAAATCTATGACCAGTGGTATGCATGGTAGCATTTGTAATAGTAACTATGACGTGACGTCCCCTGTGATATCTCCATTTATACGCTTATCAACGTGGTTCTCTTCATCCATAACCCAATGAATAGTACACAAATTGGAGTTGATACAGTTCTTAGCCCACGAATCTTTCGTACAGCTCATGTACGTACACTTACAAAGCATTTCAACCATTTTGAAAACTCTCGTTCACGTAATTTTTGCAGTTGCTCGTTAGTGAGAGTAGCCTGCTGGGGTTCTTTTACAATTGCATCATACCCCCCCTCCAATTAATGTGATTTTTAGTAAAAGCAATAATTAACACACTTATTAATTGGAAATGCCTATCATGTACATGACTTTCCTAGCTACATCAAGCTATTTAATCTATAAAAGGTGTCAGTTCTTCATAGTTCAATATATAGGATATATGCATGTATGTATTTTGTCGCCTCATACTCAGCAACCTTCGTCATCTTAATTACAGATGCCCGGTAAATTAAACCCAATGATTTACCCAGGTGGGTAAAGATAGAAAGGCGCCCCATAAGCTCTATGTCTCCTACATCCTCATTTCATGGGACTTGATTCAATCTTGTTTGCGAAAGGCTTGGTGCACTCTTAGGGCCACTTTGGTAACGGGTTAGGTTAAGGGCGGGTGACTTACCCGGATTAGCCCACCCCACCCGGCCCCTAACCCTAACCCGGGTGAATTAACTCATTCCACCTATTTCTTAGGAATGAATTAATCCACTTTAACCCTATCCAACCCGGGTTAAGAAAAAAATTATCAAACAAAGAACAACCCACCCGACCTCGGTTAACTCACCATCACCTAACTTAACCCTACCAAAGTGGCCCTTAGGGTGTGATGTACACCCTAAGTGTATAATGAGTTAATTTTTAAAAAAAATTAAAATTTTTAGAGAATTCTCTAAGATATCTTAATTTGAAGTACAAATCACGTCATCATTTAATTATCTATAAAAACTAAAAAATAAAAAATAAAATAGACTAATTTATGAAAGAACGAGTCAAATATTATTCATTCAATCTGATTTCTTTTTTATTTCTTTCTTAGTAATTCATTGGTGACGTCAGTTATTACACCCCAAGTTAAGATATCTTGAGAGTCACTCTAAAATTTTTTTAAAAATAAATAAATAAAGACATTACATATTCATAGTGTGCATCACATTCAGAGAATGTACAATTAATGAACCTTTCTCATCTTGTTTACACCTCAAAGTCAAAATTATAAAAGGAGCAACAAGTTAAAATCTTCTCAGTGATTATTTATGCCTTACGGATAGAACTTTGACACAAGCTCGGTATTAAATCTTCTTCTTTAAGTGGTGCATTAACCTATATATATATATATATATATATATATGGGAGATGAGATAATACAAAATATCATGACGTCAGCCTCTAGAGGAAACTATATATGGTAGTGCTTCTACCCACCTTATCCTCAATCAATTTAAATGTTTCGAAAATGATCACGGATTTAGAAATAGAAAGCTTAGAATCTTTGTTTAGGAGGTCAAGGCCATTAATTACCTCTCAAAAGGGTACGTACATCCGCTAGTATTACACAGGCAAGCCACCTTAGCCTCGTAAGCCTGGTGAATTGAGGAAATGCATCATATGATGTTGCCACCCCCATGGCCCACAACATTTTCCCTGGATGTGCTCGCCTGGGCTCTCCGGGTCTGGAATCACCCGAAGGTAACAATACTGGCCAAAAGGAATACGAAGGAGCCCCGGGACCATTTGGATTGAACCCATCGATACACAGAACTAAGTTCGCACACTCCTATACATCTGAGGTAAAAGATGGGTGGCCACGTACGATCAAAGTGCTTCCAGGTCTCACTGTCGAAAGTGTTACTAGCAAAGCATCTCCGAGAGACGAGGATGAATGGGAGTACTAAATAAAAATTACATTCTAAAATGAGTTCGCAGATGATATTGCAGAGAGATGATGTGAACTTAAAAGAATCAGTTCAGGCCATGTGTGAGTAAGAAAGATAAATGAGTATGAGCAAGATAAATCACAAGAGACACCATGACTCTATATTGATTTGGGCACCCTTCCCCGTCACCTACCTCCGATACCTAGATCACGTCTAAATTTTCACTACTTCACGTAAGAAGGACACTCGCTGATCAATTTTGATTAGGTGAGCTGACTTTTGATCAGGTGCCCGGTTGCCAACGCAACTTGAGTTTTGATTAGGTAATGATCAGCTCACTAGCCTCCCAATTTTTGATCAGGTGTTGTTGGACCCAAGGTTCGCCGACTCGCTGATCCGTACCGGATCGGGATCCTCCTGATCCGGTACGGTACGCCCGAGTCTTATCCGACTCGTATCCGACTCGGTCTGACTCGGCCCTCTCTCTCCCCCTCTCCCCCTCGATCCTCTATCTCTCTCTCACTGTGACTCGGCCCGACTCGGCCGATCCTAAGGGTGATCCGCACTATACCGGGTTTACCCTGATACGGTACGATACGCCCGAGTCGGCGAACCATGGTTGGACCACCACATTTGCTAAGAGTTTCAATCAGGTGTCAATGCAACAAATCTGATAGATTTTTTTTGTTAGGTGCCAACACACCAACTCTTATAGAACAAGAGTTTCACAGCTAGCTACTGAATAATGCATCTATCAATCGACGGATGTGGAGAAATTGGAGCACAAGCAATAAGAGGAAAATGAAGAGAGAAAAGTAAAAGTAACATAATGGGCACAGTAGCTTTGAGATTGCAATAGGTTTGGCTCTTGATCGCTCGTTGATCGAGTCGGGCTCATTAAAGATGAACTCCATCAATAAAATGCTATTTGATCTAAAATGAGTAAAGTCACAACATCTGGACGTTGTACATGATTTGATCTTTCTCCCTTAGAGTCGTCAGTCTTTTGTTGAGATTAGGCATTATATTTATAGCTATCATTATTCACTATCTGTCGGACACACCTATATTTGAATTGCGTGATTTTCTCCGACGTCTCTTTCATTTGAGAGCTAGAGTCAAGTACCTATTATTTCTTAGGCCCACTTATTCTTGCTTGTGTCTTGTAATTCATTCCTCTAAGACTTGATTCATTTCGGCGCATGACCTTCCCTCCTGTCTGTAGCCCTATTCTCATTATTGTGAATGCACATTCAAGAGATATTTATCTTTTGTAACAATAATTCATGCAAAATATTATGTTTTTTGCTTTGGATGAAATCTTTACATAATTTTCACAAAAAACTTTTGCTGGTCTTAGACCAATCCATTACATGCAATCTCTTTTAAATATTCTATTCTGATATCTTAGATATTTGCACGAGAAATGTACTTAATTTGCATTTGAATTTGATTCGAAGTGCATCAGAGATTTTCTTCTTTTGAGTCAAATAGAAGGATTACTATTGATATTTATTCCGACTAAAACAAACAGTTGATATAGATAAGATAAAATTAGATTCAATTGAATATGGAATGAGTAAAGTACATCGATCAATCAATTAGCCCCACTTTGGCTGGGAATTAACCCAAGATTAGTCCTCATTTATTCCAAAATCAACTCAATTTAATTTGGCAGGTCTACGATTTTGTAACCCGATTAAATAAGAGTTATCCCGACTTAACTCGGATTAACCTACCCCACCTCCGTAGGTGGGGTAACTTAATCCCAAGTGTGAAATGTTGCATGTGCCCTTACTTTTTCACCTGTCACCCCCTCCCACGCGCGGAGATCGAAGGACGCACTGCCTTCGATGCCGTCATTGCCCCCTTCCCCTATCCAGACCTCCCCCTCTGTCGCCTGTGCCGCCCCTCCCCCTCCCACGCCTGCGTTGCCCGCTCTCCCTAACCCACCGGCGTTGTCCCCTCCCCTTTTGTCGCAGTCGCTGCCCACTTCCCCCTTCCAGACCTTCCCCCTCCCCCTCCGGCGCTACCCCCTCCATCGCTTGCGCCGCCCCTCCCCCTCCGGGCCTTCCCCCTACCCCTCCCCCTCCCATGCCGGTGCTACCTCCTCCCCCTGCCCCTCCGTCGTCGTCAATGTCGCTATCGTTGCCCCCTTCCCCCTCCCCCTCACCCACCGTCGTTGTCCCCTCCCCCTCTGTCGCCGTCGATGCCCCCCTCCCCCTCACCCATCGACGATGTCCCCTCCCCCTCTATCGCCGTCGGTGTCCCCTTCCCCCTTCCAAAGCTCCCCCCCCCCATATAACACGAGGGTATACATACAAATATAAAAGGACATAAATGTAAACAAAATGTGGACGGTCTTGCTTCGATGTCTCCATCAATTCTCCTCGGGTGGGAAGAACTTGACCCCGTCAAGTAAAGGGGTGACTGCTCGAGTAGCTCCGGCGGATCCGTCACCGTACCAAGTAGCGCGGGTACGCTCCACTCCAAGTGATCGCCACCTGCTCATTCCGTATATACTCGATATGCGCATGCTGCTATGGGAAGAGGCTAGTGGTGGAACACTCCGGGGTGGGGTCACTCTCAAGTGGAAGGAGGCAGCTCGAAGACTCACTAGGAATCACCGCTGAGTCCCTGTAGGTGACTAGATCCGGGGCAAAGATGTAGAACTGATCCCATACTCATCGAGCGAGTCCACTCGCCTCTCACTCATAAGAGACCGACAACGAGCTTGCACAAGACACATGCAGACTCACCATGCACTAACACACGTATGCAAACCACACAAATAAGAAACTGACTCATGCATGACTCGAGACAAACCTATTGTTAGTTCGACCCGTACATGGGTGACGGCGGACCAGGACACCCGAATGTGTGCCATGCATGCATGTTATGTAACCAGAGATGGGTGGCATGGGAAACACCTAAACGCCCAAGTATGACCCAGTCATGCATGGATGACCCTTTGGATTTGGGAGACTTGAGAGGGCTAGGAGAGCCGGGTGTGGAAGATCCGGGTGTGGGTGTATCGAGGATGGGCTTAGGTGGGCCAGGGAAACCAAAGTCTTCATTATCTCCAAATGATGGTTCGGACTTATGGTTATGTAGAGGTTGCTTGGCCCGAGTAAAAAAGGTGAGATACTGAACTCCGTGGAAGAAGTGGAGTGAGTATGAAAGCTCGGGACGTTCACTAGTGAAGGGGTCAAAAGGGTCGAAGAAGGTATGACCCCATGAAGTGGGTTCCCCCACGACTCGGTCCCAAGTTAAGAATTCATAATCACCGTCATACATAGTGATCGGCGGGACGACGGTCATGTCTAAAAAATAGGATTCCTCCCTTGGGCAAAAGGAAACGTAGTCGGACTCGGCCGGCGTCGGGAGGAATAGAAGAATCTCCGTGGTGACACAACCAATGGTGCACACGGAGGTAATGGACCCAATGGCCGGGTGAATGAAGCTAAGACTAGTGGGTTGGTCAAAGCCTCGGGCCAATAAGTGCGTCAACTTCCATTGTGAATCTAATCTCATAACAAGATCATCCAAGGTATCAACATGGTGACTAGACCGAAATGTAGTGTGGAATGAGTTGACCGGCACTAATGTTAAGGTGGGGTCCATAGAAGGGTAAGGATGTGGGACCAAGCCATCCTTGAGCCAACTAAGAAGCGGCTCGACTATGTATAGTGTACCCGTAAGAAACACGGGTGGTTCGGGCGGCGGTGGCTCCCAATGTGATGGCTCCGGATGAGGATCGGAAGGTAAGTGTGATGCCCCGGATTTTTTTAGATCCTTGTTCGTGGGTCCCGGATCTGATTTCTAGGAGTGTCTGACTCCGTTGTGTCCAAAATTTCGTTTCGGACATCTTTCGTGTTCGGATCGGCTTGATTCGGAGTTGTTTCCGAGGCCCGGAAGCGTTCCACGGCTTTTCCGCGTATGTTTTCCGATTCCCGGTGTGTGTTTCGGTAATTCCTTCGGAACCTCGTTGCGGGTGAACCGGGTCGTTCACCTAGGCGAGTGTGGTACCGTTGCGATCGGTGCGTTCCGAGGATCGCGGAAATGTGATTTTCTATTTTCCGGCATTTTCGGGAATTTCCGGATTTTCTATATATTAACCACCTTTTCTCTCTCCCCTCTCATTTTCTCTCTTCTCTCCCCTCTCATTTTCTCTCTTCTCTCCCTCTCTCTTCTCACGCTCTCTCCTCTCTCCCTCTCTCTCCGGCAGCCAATGGGGTGAAGCGTGGGCGAGGCGGGGATGGCGCGGGCAAGGCACGGGCGAGGATGGATGAGGATCGAGGCGGTGGAGGCGTGGTGAAGCTCGGCCGTGGGTTCGTGGAACGGCGAGGCTTCAACATCATTTTCTTCGTGGATCGGCGTCCACGGCGCGTCGTTTCTTCGGTGGAGGTAGGGAGATGGACCCTCGACTCGCGTACTTCTTTTCCCGCGAGTTTTGTAGGTCGTGGTGAGCCGAGCGGGCTAAACGCGGTGATTTGGGGAAAATGCACGTTTTTTGGGTGTGAGCCGGATCTCTCATTTTACCGTGTTTCTGGGCGATCCAGGGGTTTAGATGCATGCCTAGGGACTTGGGGATGGTTTCCCCTTTTGTTTCCCCTTCACCTGGGGGTGGACGGGGCGTGGAATGGTTTTTCTCACGATTTCCACCGTTTTCGGGCCAGGACTGAGAACGCGCTAGTCTCGACTAGCGCGTTCTTGAGGGTCGTGCCGCCCCGATAGGGCGTGTTCATCGGAGAAGATGAATAGTATGGCGGTTCCTGTCGCGCTATAGGGTTATGGCGCGTTCTGGATTATCGCGCTATAGGATCATAGCGCGACCTGGCCTGGTCGCGCTATGGACCTATAGCGCGTTCATTACTGTCGCGCTATAGGATCCTAGCGCGTTCTGCTTGAACGTGCTATGGACATATAGCGTGTTCTTGGAGGTGACCAGTCGGGCTGCCCGGGGCGGGCGGTCTGCGGCTGATCGTGCTCCCCTTGGGCCGTGTGTGTCCCGAACATTCCGTGGAGTTCCGTGACCGTGTCTTTGGGTGTCCGGAGGTCCGTTTACTTCGATTAGTGTCCCCGTGAGTTTAAGGGTCAGGGTGACCCTCTAGCGTTCCGATTGTGTTGTGTTGGTCTCCGGTCAACCCGGTTGTGACCCAGTGGTCGATCTTTGGCCTCGTGAGTGTCCCGGACACCCCATGGGTTTCGTTACCGTGTTTTGGGGTGTCTGGAAGTACAGTGTTACCTCGATAAGTGTGCCCGTGGTCTTGGCAGGCCCGGGTGACCCCAGGTGTTCCGGGCTTCCGTGTTCTTGCTAGATCGAGTCGCCGTGTATCGGTGTGAGTGCGGTGAGGTTTCCCCGCAAGTCATTGCTTCCCTGGAAGGTGGCTTCCGAGTGGGCCAAGCGTGTGGCCCTGAACGGTGAGTCCAGTCTCCCAGCCTGGGGTTGGAGTTTTCTTAAGTTCCCTCCTCGAGGGATGGGTCTCGGCAGTTGTGAACTGCCTCGTGAGTTATCGCATTGTGGTTTTGGACCTAGGGATTAGGCCAGATTGACGGCTTAGTGCTGTCATGTGCAACGGTCTCGACTCCGAGTCTTGTGACTCAAAGACCGTTGAGTTTAGTAGGTCTAGTGGACCATCTAGAGTCTGGTGGCGTCGTGCCACCTATTACTCCGTGTTACTCGCAATGGGTGCGTGCGTGGTTTCCTGTGTCCACGTTCTGTGACACGTCCACTAGTCGTAGCCTTCTTACGGCACGCGTGTGCTGACCCACCTTGGAGTGGTGGAGCGGCTGACCCGAGATAGACGGTGAGTAGGCTGGTTACCGTAGGGCCCCCACGTACAACCGAGTCTGGGCTTAGGGGGAATTACTGTAATATCCCGGACCTTTCGGATCCTTCTTCGTGGGTCCCGGATCTGGTTTTCGGAGTGTCTGGCTCCGTTGTGTCCGAAATTTCGTTTCGGACATCTTTCGTGTTCGGGTCGGCGCGATCCGGAGTCGTTTCGGAGGCCCGGAGGCGTTCCGCGGCTTTTCCGCGTGTGTTTTCCGATTCCCGGTGTGTGTTTCGGCTTTTCTCTTCGGACGCTCGTTGCGGGTGAACCGGGCTGTTCACACGGACACGAGTGGTACCGTTGCGATCGGTGCGTTCCGAGGATCGCGGGGGTGTGATTTCCTATTTTTTTGGAATTTTACGGATTTTCCGGGTTTTTCTATAAAACCCTTTTTCTTTTCTCTCTCCCCCCACCATCTTCTTCTTCCTCCTTCCTCCTCCACCGTGTCTCCCTCCCTCTCCCTCTCTTCCTCCCGGTTGGCCACGGCGAGCTCCCCTTCGGCTGCAGACGGCGGCGGGGCGACGGCGCGGCGACGTGGGCGGCGGCGAGGCGGTCGTGGGGGCGTGCGGCAAGCGTGGGAAGCTTAAGGAAGAACGAGGGTTTTCAAGCGTTCTTCGCGATTCGTGGACGATCCGGCGGAGCATTCGCTCCATTGAGGTAGGGTGACGTTCCCTAGCTCTTCGCCGTTCTTTTCCGTGGTTTGTAGGCCGCGGGGAGGCCGAGAGAGGCATGTTTGGGCGTTTTTGGGGTTTTTCCATGTTTTGGGGTGAGCCGCCCGATCTATGGTTTTAGCCCATGATTCTATGTTTTGGTGGCTTAGATGCATGCTAGGGGTCCCCAGGGGTCTTCCCCCTTGTTTTCCCCCTCTCCGGTGGAGGTACGGGGGCGTGGTTGGTGTTTTTGGGGTTCTTCCGCCGTAGCGTGCTCTGGGGCAAGCGACGGTCACTCCAGTGACCGTCACATGCTTGTAACGCCCCTAGAGGGGTGCGTTACTTCCCTGGGTGTTGGCCTTTGGGGTCGAGGGCTGTAACGGTCCTGCGACTGGCCGCCGTTTGCTAGTGACGCCCCTGGGCTGGGCCGTCACATGCTTTCGACCGTTGGGTTTTGACCGTTGGGGGTCAGGCCATGTAACGCACCGAGATAGGCGCGTTACATGCGTGTAACGCACTGGGGCAGGAGCGTTACTTCCTGTTGTCCCCCATGTGGATGGGCCAAGCGACGCGCTGGGGCAGGCGCGTCACTTCCCTTTCCATCCCGAGCGTGAGGGCCATGCGACGCGCTGGTCTAGGCGCGTCATATGCGAGTAACGCACTGAGCCCGACGCGTTGCTTGCAAGCGACGCGCCAGGGTAAGCGCGTTACTTTCCCTGTGGTTTTCGTGGGTGTGGGGTGCCATGTGACGCCCTGGCCTAGGTGCGCCGCTTCCAAGCGACGCACTAGGGTAGGCGCGTCGCTTCCCCCTACCCCCTGGCCGTGTGACGGTCCGCCTTAGACCGCTATTTCCAAGTGACGGCCCTAGAGTGGACCGCCATTTGGCAGTGACGGTCTGAGGGTAGACCGCCACTTCCTGTGTTGCCCCATGAGGGTGGCAACCTCGCTTTTCTCCGACCGTGGTCTCCGTGTGACGGGACTGGTGCGTGGGGTGATTCCCACACGTTGTCGGGCTTGGGTGTTGTTTTCCGTGACTCGAGAGTCTACTCCTTTAGCGACCCTCCACTAGTCGTAGCCCACCAGTGCGCGGTGCTGGTCTCACCTGGGAGTGGTGTACGGGCACCCACCTTTCGAGACGGTTTGTGGACCGGTTACCGTAGGCCCCTCGTCGGTAGCCAGAGTCCGGCTACGGGGGAAAACCGGTCAGAGGACCAGACCTAGTGACGCAAGGTCTGTGTGTGCACACGTGGTTGGGGGCGGTTGGACCCACGTCGACGGGCGTGACCCCAACTAGTTACTTGTTTGTGGTTACTTGTACGGTGTTTGCGCCTCGGGTAGGACCTACCACGTCAGGCGATTCACCTGCGGTGCGGTGTAAGACGTCAGGGGACGCTACCGGCTGTGCTTCTAGTGGGTGGTACTCCTGTCGAGTACGGAGTGTCAGACTGTCAGTCGTGTGTTTCCGACCTTCGGGTTTTTGATGGTTCGACCGTTGAGTTTCGGTCTCCTCGTACCGTGGCACGTGTCTCGGTTTACGTGCCGTTAGGGTCTAGTTCTGTAGAGTACAGGGCTTTCCTTTCCGAGATACTTTTCTACCGCTAGAGTAGTGGTTTCTCGTTTTTCGAGGTAGGGTTCGAGTGATCCCTACTGAGTCTTGTTCCGAGACTCATTCCCTGCGTGTTTTCACCGTGTTTCAGGTGAGGCGCCACCTTCGGGGAGCGCGTCAGGAGCGCAGCGTGGTGCGGGTGCCCAGCGGTAGTGCCGGAGGTCAGAGCCGGGGGATGCCCCGTGTAGCTGTACTTTCCTTTCTTGTCACTGTACTAGTCGTGGACTATTGTTATTGTGTTATTTTCTGTTGTGGACCATGTAAAATGTTATTCTATTATAACTGTTTAATTTCTGCAATTATTTGTGATACTTGTGTAGTCTCCGCACCATCCTTTTTAACCCTTCCGAGTCTTCGGGCTCGTGGGTGGCGGTGCGAGTCTCGGGTTATCGGGCCTTCCCGGTAATCGGATTCTCGGGTCGTTACAGCTGGTATCAGAGCGCGGTTGTGGAATTACATGAGAATCATAGGTAATTGTAGTGGTCCACTAGTCCATGACGATGATGTACAGGTGACGCTGGCATTGGGCACCGCGTGTTTATTCTGACCTTGCCGTTTTTGTGTCTTCTGTCTTTTGCTTCAGGAGCGAGGATGGCGCCGAGGAGGAGTTCTCGCTCTCAGCAGGGGCAGTCGGCTGGAGGCCAGGAGATCCAGCAGGAGGTCCAGCAGAGGGACCAGGAGGAGCATAGCAGAGCACCACGGGGGGCTACTGAGGCCGAGGATGCTGCGAGAGTTCCGGGGGCCGAGGGTTTTCTCCGTGGCATGTACCATCTCATGGCTCAACAGTTCGGCAGAGAGGCCGGTGAGGGCTCGTCAGTCAGGGGTGGGCCAGGCCGAGCAGTGAGGGATTTCATGCAGTTCCATCCACCTTACTTTAACGGCCAGGCAGACCCTGATGCGGCTCGTGATTGGCTTGATGAGATGGAGCGGGTGTTCAGTTCAGCGAAGAGTGCTGCCGAGGACAGAGTGGTGTTGGCCTACAACCAGTTGCAGGGTACGGCTCGTAGGTGGTGGTCTTCCGAGTGGAAGACGTCCTTTCAGCTTCGTCCACTTGAGCAGATCGAGTGGGATGACTTTGTCAGTGCTTTCGAGCGTACGTACTGTCCAGACGTTGTTACTACGCAGCGGATGCGGGAGTTTCTGGAGCTGGTGCAGGGTGACATGTCCGTGCTGCAGTATAGGGCCCGATTTGTCGAGCTGGGTCGGTATGCACCTCATATCATGGAGCATGAGAGGGTGAGGACCACGCAGTTTGTGCAGGGCTTGAGGTTGGAGCTGAGGCACCATTTGATCGCGAATGGGGCCACTGATCTGGAGACGGCGTCTCGTGTTGCGATTTCCTTGGAGATGGATATGCAGAGGACTCGAGGACCGATCAGCCAGGGGCAGTCTGTGTCAGGTCGCAGCCAGCAGTCGGCTACCCAGCAGCAGGGTTCCTTCCAGCGTGTGTCGGGTGGTTCAGGAGTACCGGCATCGGCAGCTTCGGTGACAGGATCTGCGTCCTTCGGCTCGAAGGTCAAGAAGTTCTTGAAGAAGAGTCTCCGTAAGAAGCACAAGGATCAGGGGCAGGCTTCATCGGGCAGTGTACAGCAGCCGTTCTCTTTGCAGCGTCAGGGATCGGTGGGTGGATCGCGAGGACCTTGTCCACGGTGTAGTGGGACCCACCCAGGCAGGCAGTGCACGGCGCCGATCATCTGTTTTCGGTGTGACCAGCCAGGGCATATGGCGCGCGACTGTCCTCAGAGGCCGCTGCAGCAGCAGGTTCCCCAGCAGCAGCAGCAGCAGGGGCAGTATCCGCCGCTACCCAGGTCAGCTAGTGTGGGAGGCAGGCAGAGAGCTCGTGGCCAGATCACGCACTTGACCAGGGCAGAGGCAGTAGCGTCGCAGCTCGTGGAAGGTACCGTTCAGATTTTGGGTTGTGCGGCTCGGGTTTTATTTGATTCTGGCGCGTCTCATTTGTTTATTTCGGAGGATTTCGCGTCGAGCGTCGAGGAGCCGGTGACCCAGTTGTCCTGTGATTTGGCTGTGGAGTTACCTTCGGGTGACTTTATGGTCACTCCGTATTGCTTCGACCAGGTTCCGGTGTGGATCGATGGACGGAGTATGCCAGGCAGGTTGTATGCGTTGCAGCTTCGGGATTACGATGTGATTCTAGGCATGGATTGGCTCGAGACTCATAGAGCGGTGGTGGATTGTGGAATGAAGAGGGTCTACTTCCAGCATCCGAGCAAGAGGACCTTCTATTTCCAAGGTATCCGTTCCACCTCTTCTCGATTTCTTATCTCTGCTATTCGAGCCCGTCGATTGCTTGATTCAGGTTGTCAGGGTTTTCTCGCGTCAGTGGTTGTGTCTGACCGGATGGAGCCGAATGTCGAGGACATTGCGGTGGTGTGCGAGTTTCCCGATGTTTTTCCTGAGGAGTTGCCTGGATTACCTCCCCAGCGGGAGATCGATTTCGTGATCGAGGTTGTGCCTGGTACGGGACCTTTGGCGAAGGCTCCCTACCGTATGGCCCCCGCTGAGTTGAGGGAGTTGAGGGCGCAGTTGCAGGAGCTGTTGGCCAAGGGGTATATTCGTCCGAGCTTTTCCCCTTGGGGTGCGCCCGTGCTGTTTGTGAAGAAGAAGGACGGTAGTCTGCGGCTGTGCATTGACTATCGGCAGCTGAATGAAGTGACCGTTAAGAACAAGTATCCGTTGCCGCGGATTGATGATTTGTTCGACCAGCTGCAGTCTGCGCGAGTGTTCTCGCGGGTTGATTTGCGGTCCGGTTACTATCAGCTGAGAATTCGCGAGTCCGATGTGGAGAAGACTGCGTTCAGTACGAGGTACGGGCATTATGAGTTTCTGGTGATGCCGTTCGGGCTCACCAATGCCCCAGCAGCCTTCATGGACTTGATGCAGAGGGTGTTTCATCCGTATTTGGACCAGTTCGTGGTCATCTTCGTGGATGACATCCTTGTTTATTCGCAGTCTGCCGAGGAGCATGCGTACCATTTGGGTGTGGTGCTGCAGACGTTGCGAGATCACCAGTTGTATGCGAAGCTCAGCAAGTGCGAGTTTTGGCTCAGCGAGGTGCACTTTCTGGGGCACGTGATTTCTGGTGATGGCATTTCCGTGGATCCCGCCAAGGTCGAGGCCGTGATGCAGTGGCCGAGGCCGAGGTCGGTGACGGAGATCCGGAGTTTCTTGGGGCTTGCGGGTTATTATCGCCGGTTTATCCAGGATTTTTCCCGCATTGCGACCCCGATGACGAGGCTCACGCGGAAGGATGTGCCTTTCGTCTGGTCCGAGGAGTGTGAGCAGAGCTTTAGGGAACTGAAGAGATTGCTCACCTCGGCTCCGGTGTTGGTTTTGCCTTCTGGATCGGGAGGTTTTGTGGTGTGTACAGATGCTTCCGGCGTCGGATTGGGTGCTGTTCTGATGCAGCATGGTAGAGTGGTGGCTTATGCATCTCGGCAGCTAAAGCCCCATGAGGAGAACTACCCTACCCATGACCTTGAGTTGGCGACAGTGATCTTCGCGTTGAAGATCTGGAGGCATTATCTGTACGGTGAGAAGTTCGAGGTGTTCACTGACCATCAGAGTTTGAGGTATGTGTTCTCGCAGAGAGATCTGAACCTCAGACAGAGGCGTTGGATGGAGTTCATGAAGGACTATGACTTCACCCTGTCTTATCAGCCGGGCAGGATGAATGTCGTCGCCGATGCCTTGAGTCGGAAGGTCGTGATCAGTGCCTTGATGTTGAGGAAGTGGAGGCTCTGGGAACAGGTGCCCGAAGTATCTTTCAGGCTCAAGATTCCCCAGGAGCCAGGGTTGGCAGTGCTTGCGAGTCTGACTGTCACTCCTGCTATCCGTCGTCAGGTGACAGAGGCTCAGCATGCGGACCCTGAGTTGCCCCGGATTTTGGCGATAGCTGATGTGGAGCTTGGCGAGGACAGTGCTGCGAGGTTTCGTGGCAGGCTGTACGTCCCAGGGGAGGAGCAGGTTCGTCGTGCGGTGTTACGCGAGGCTCATGGGAGCAGGTACACTGTGCACCCGGGTGCGACGAAGATGTATCGGAACTTGCGGAGGCAGTTCTGGTGGCCTGGCATGAAGAGAGATGTGGCCGAGTTTGTGGCCAGGTGCCTGATCTGTCAGCAAGTGAAGGCGGAGCATCAGCGACCAGGCGGTACTCTCCAGCCCTTGGATGTTCCTGCTTGGAAGTGGGACCATGTGACCACGGATTTTGTGGTGGGGTTGCCCAGAACCCCGACTGGGCAGGACAGTATTTGGTTGCTGGTGGATCGGCTGACGAAGGTGACGCGGTTGCTACTGGTCAAGGTCAGCTGGAGCGTGCCTAAGTTGGCTCGTCTTTATGTGGAGCGGATCGTTCCGTTGCATGGGGTTCCCATTTCGATCGTGTCGGATCGGGATCCGCGCTTCACTTCTGGATTCTGGAGGAGTTTCCAGCGAGCTCTTGGCACGGAGTTGGCATTTAGCTCGGCGTATCATCCACAGTCTGATGGTCAGTCTGAGAGGACCATTCAGACTTTGGAGGACATGCTGAGATCCTGCTGCCTGGAGTGGCAGGGGAGTTGGATTCATCACCTACCGTTGGTGGAGTTTGCCTATAACAACAGCTTTCATTCGAGCATCGGCATGGCTCCCTATGAGGCTCTGTATGGGCGTCCTTGTCGGACTCCACTCGATTGGTTTGAGGTGGGTGAGCGTGTTTTGACGGGACCGGAATTGGTGCAGCAATGTGTGGATGTTGTGCACCTGGTTCGTCAGAACATGTTGGCGGCCCAGAGTCGGCAGAAGAGCTATGCTGACCGTAGGCGGCAGCCCCTCGAGTTCGCCGTGGGCGATCATGTGTTCTTGAGAGTTTCTCCGATGAAGGGGGTGATGCGGTTTGGACGGCGTGGGAAGCTGAGTCCCCGCTATATTGGTCCTTTCGCGATTGTGGGGCGCATCGGTGAGGTTGCTTACCGGTTACAGTTACCCTCTGAGTTGGCGTCGGTGCATGACGTGTTCCACGTCTCTATGTTGCGGAAGTATATGCCCGATGACTCTCATGTGCTCGAGTTTTCCGTTTGGCCTGAGGTGACTCCAGATCTTTCTCTCCCAGAGTTTCCGATCCGCGTGGAGGATAGGCGAGAGCAGCGCCTGCGGAACAAGGTTATTCCCTTGGTGAAGGTCGTGTGGCAACGACACTCTGGTGGTGAGGCTTCGTGGGAACGTGAGGACGAGATGCGTCAGCAGTTCCCGTACCTGTTTGAGTGAGTCTTCCTCTTCTTTCCCCTTGGGTTGTTCTCAATTTCGAGGACGAAATTCCTTAAGGGGGGAGGGCTGTAATATCCCGGACCTTTCGGATCCTTCTTCGTGGGTCCCGGATCTGGTTTTCGGAGTGTCGGCTCCGTTGTGTCCGAAATTTCGTTTCGGACATCTTTCGTGTTCGGGTCGGCGCGATCCGGAGTCGTTTCGGAGGCCCGGAGGCGTTCCGCGGCTTTTCCGCGTGTGTTTTCCGATTCCCGGTGTGTGTTTCGGCTTTTCTCTTCGGACGCTCGTTGCGGGTGAACCGGGCTGTTCACACGGACACGAGTGGTACCGTTGCGATCGGTGCGTTCCGAGGATCGCGGGGGTGTGATTTCCTATTTTTTGGAATTTTACGGATTTTCCGGGTTTTTCTATAAAACCCTTTTTCTTTTCTCTCTCCCCCCACCATCTTCTTCTTCCTCCTTCCTCCTCCACCGTGTCTCCCTCCCTCTCCCTCTCTTCCTCCCGGTTGGCCACGGCGAGCTCCCCTTCGGCTGCAGACGGCGGCGGGGCGACGGCGCGGCGACGTGGGCGGCGGCGAGGCGGTCGTGGGGGCGTGCGGCAAGCGTGGGAAGCTTAAGGAAGAACGAGGGTTTTCAAGCGTTCTTCGCGATTCGTGGACGATCCGGCGGAGCATTCGCTCCATTGAGGTAGGGTGACGTTCCCTAGCTCTTCGCCGTTCTTTTCCGTGGTTTGTAGGCCGCGGGGAGGCCGAGAGAGGCATGTTTGGGCGTTTTTGGGGTTTTTCCATGTTTTGGGGTGAGCCGCCCGATCTATGGTTTTAGCCCATGATTCTATGTTTTGGTGGCTTAGATGCATGCTAGGGGTCCCCAGGGGTCTTCCCCCTTGTTTTCCCCCTCTCCGGTGGAGGTACGGGGGCGTGGTTGGTGTTTTTGGGGTTCTTCCGCCGTAGCGTGCTCTGGGGCAAGCGACGGTCACTCCAGTGACCGTCACATGCTTGTAACGCCCCTAGAGGGGTGCGTTACTTCCCTGGGTGTTGGCCTTTGGGGTCGAGGGCTGTAACGGTCCTGCGACTGGCCGCCGTTTGCTAGTGACGCCCCTGGGCTGGGCCGTCACATGCTTTCGACCGTTGGGTTTTGACCGTTGGGGGTCAGGCCATGTAACGCACCGAGATAGGCGCGTTACATGCGTGTAACGCACTGGGGCAGGAGCGTTACTTCCTGTTGTCCCCCATGTGGATGGGCCAAGCGACGCGCTGGGGCAGGCGCGTCACTTCCCTTTCCATCCCGAGCGTGAGGGCTATGCGACGCGCTGGTCTAGGCGCGTCATATGCGAGTAACGCACTGAGCCCGACGCGTTGCTTGCAAGCGACGCGCCAGGGTAAGCGCGTTACTTTCCCTGTGGTTTTCGTGGGTGTGGGGTGCCATGTGACGCCCTGGCCTAGGTGCGCCGCTTCCAAGCGACGCACTAGGGTAGGCGCGTCGCTTCCCCCTACCCCCTGGCCGTGTGACGGTCCGCCTTAGACCGCTATTTCCAAGTGACGGCCCTAGAGTGGACCGCCATTTGGCAGTGACGGTCTGAGGGTAGACCGCCACTTCCTGTGTTGCCCCATGAGGGTGGCAACCTCGCTTTTCTCCGACCGTGGTCTCCGTGTGACGGGACTGGTGCGTGGGGTGATTCCCACACGTTGTCGGGCTTGGGTGTTGTTTTCCGTGACTCGAGAGTCTACTCCTTTAGCGACCCTCCACTAGTCGTAGCCCACCAGTGCGCGGTGCTGGTCTCACCTGGGAGTGGTGTACGGGCACCCACCTTTCGAGACGGTTTGTGGACCGGTTACCGTAGGCCCCTCGTCGGTAGCCAGAGTCCGGCTACGGGGGAAAACCGGTCAGAGGACCAGACCTAGTGACGCAAGGTCTGTGTGTGCACACGTGGTTGGGGGCGGTTGGACCCACGTCGACGGGCGTGACCCCAACTAGTTACTTGTTTGTGGTTACTTGTACGGTGTTTGCGCCTCGGGTAGGACCTACCACGTCAGGCGATTCACCTGCGGTGCGGTGTAAGACGTCAGGGGACGCTACCGGCTGTGCTTCTAGTGGGTGGTACTCCTGTCGAGTACGGAGTGTCAGACTGTCAGTCGTGTGTTTCCGACCTTCGGGTTTTTGACGGTTCGACCGTTGAGTTTCGGTCTCCTCGTACCGTGGCACGTGTCTCGGTTTACGTGCCGTTAGGGTCTAGTTCTGTAGAGTACAGGGCTTTCCTTTCCGAGATACTTTTCTACCGCTAGAGTAGTGGTTTCTCGTTTTTCGAGGTAGGGTTCGAGTGATCCCTACTGAGTCTTGTTCCGAGACTCATTCCCTGCGTGTTTTCACCGTGTTTCAGGTGAGGCGCCACCTTCGGGGAGCGCGTCAGGAGCGCAGCGTGGTGCGGGTGCCCAGCGGTAGTGCCGGAGGTCAGAGCCGGGGGATGCCCCGTGTAGCTGTACTTTCCTTTCTTGTCACTGTACTAGTCGTGGACTATTGTTATTGTGTTATTTTCTGTTGTGGACCATGTAAAATGTTATTCTATTATAACTGTTTAATTTCTGCAATTATTTGTGATACTTGTGTAGTCTCCACACCATCCTTTTTAACCCTTCCGAGTCTTCGGGCTCGTGGGTGGCGGTGCGAGTCTCGGGTTATCGGGCCTTCCCGGTAATCGGATTCTCGGGTCGTTACAGCTGGTATCAGAGCGCGGTTGTGGAATTACATGAGAATCATAGGTAATTGTAGTGGTCCACTAGTCCATGACGATGATGTACAGGTGACGCTGGCATTGGGCACCGCGTGTTTATTCTGACCTTGCCGTTTTTGTGTCTTCTGTCTTTTGCTTCAGGAGCGAGGATGGCGCCGAGGAGGAGTTCTCGCTCTCAGCAGGGGCAGTCGGCTGGAGGCCAGGAGATCCAGCAGGAGGTCCAGCAGAGGGACCAGGAGGAGCATAGCAGAGCACCCGGGGGCTACCGAGGCCGAGGATGCTGCGAGAGTTCCGGGGGCCGAGGGTTTTCTCCGTGGCATGTACCATCTCATGGCTCAACAGTTCGGCAGAGAGGCCGGTGAGGGCTCGTCAGTCAGGGGTGGGCCAGGCCGAGCAGTGAGGGATTTCATGCAGTTCCATCCACCTTACTTTAGCGGCCAGGCAGACCCTGATGCGGCTCGTGATTGGCTTGATGAGATGGAGCGGGTGTTCAGTTCAGCGAAGAGTGCTGCCGAGGACAGAGTGGTGTTGGCCTACAACCAGTTGCAGGGTACGGCTCGTAGGTGGTGGTCTTCCGAGTGGAAGACGTCCTTTCAGCTTCGTCCACTTGAGCAGATCGAGTGGGATGACTTTGTCAGTGCTTTCGAGCGTACGTACTGTCCAGACGTTGTTACTACGCAGCGGATGCGGGAGTTTCTGGAGCTGGTGCAGGGTGACATGTCCGTGCTGCAGTACAGGGCCCGATTTGTCGAGCTGGGTCGGTATGCACCTCATATCATGGAGCATGAGAGGGTGAGGACCACGCAGTTTGTGCAGGGCTTGAGGTTGGAGCTGAGGCACCATTTGATCGCGAATGGGGCCACTGATCTGGAGACGGCGTCTCGTGTTGCGATTTCCTTGGAGATGGATATGCAGAGGACTCGAGGACCGATCAGCCAGGGGCAGTCTGTGTCAGGTCGCAGCCAGCAGTCGGCTACCCAGCAGCAGGGTTCCTTCCAGCGTGTGTCGGGTGGTTCAGGAGTACCGGCATCGGCAGCTTCGGTGACAGGATCTGCGTCCTTCGGCTCGAAGGTCAAGAAGTTCTTGAAGAAGAGTCTCCGTAAGAAGCACAAGGATCAGGGGCAGGCTTCATCGGGCAGTGTACAGCAGCCGTTCTCTTTGCAGCGTCAGGGATCGGTGGGTGGATCGCGAGGACCTTGTCCACGGTGTAGTGGGACCCACCCAGGCAGGCAGTGCACGGCGCCGATCATCTGTTTTCGGTGTGACCAGCCAGGGCATATGGCGCGCGACTGTCCTCAGAGGCCGCTGCAGCAGCAGGTTCCCCAGCAGCAGCAGCAGCAGGGACAGTATCCGCCGCTACCCAGGTCAGCTAGTGTGGGAGGCAGGCAGAGAGCTCGTGGCCAGATCACGCACTTGACCAGGGCAGAGGCAGTAGCGTCGCAGCTCGTGGAAGGTACCGTTCAGATTTTGGGTTGTGCGGCTCGGGTTTTATTTGATTCTGGCGCGTCTCATTCGTTTATTTCGGAGGATTTCGCGTCGAGCGTCGAGGAGCCGGTGACCCAGTTGTCCTGTGATTTGGCTGTGGAGTTGCCTTCGGGTGACTTTATGGTCACTCCGTATTGCTTCGACCAGGTTCCGGTGTGGATCGATGGACGGAGTATGCCAGGCAGGTTGTATGCGTTGCAGCTTCGGGATTACGATGTGATTCTAGGCATGGATTGGCTCGAGACTCATAGAGCGGTGGTGGATTGTGGAATGAAGAGGGTCTACTTCCAGCATCCGAGCAAGAGGACCTTCTATTTCCAAGGTATCCGTTCCACCTCTTCTCGATTTCTTATCTCTGCTATTCGAGCCCGTCGATTGCTTGATTCAGGTTGCCAGGGTTTTCTCACGTCAGTGGTTGTGTCTGACCGGATGGAGCCGAATGTCGAGGACATTGCGGTGGTGTGCGAGTTTCCCGATGTTTTTCCTGAGGAGTTGCCTGGATTACCTCCCCAGCGGGAGATCGATTTCGTGATCGAGGTTGTGCCTGGTACGGGACCTTTGGCGAAGGCTCCCTACCGTATGGCCCCCGCTGAGTTGAGGGAGTTGAGGGCGCAGTTGCAGGAGCTGTTGGCCAAGGGGTATATTCGTCCGAGCTTTTCCCCTTGGGGTGCGCCCGTGCTGTTTGTGAAGAAGAAGGACGGTAGTCTGCGGCTGTGCATTGACTATCGGCAGCTGAATGAAGTGACCGTCAAGAACAAGTATCCGTTGCCGCGGATTGATGATTTGTTCGACCAGCTGCAGTCTGCGCGAGTGTTCTCGCGGTTGATTTGCGGTCCGGTTACTATCAGCTGAGAATTCGCGAGTCCGATGTGGAGAAGACTGCGTTCAGTACGAGGTACGGGCATTATGAGTTTCTGGTGATGCCGTTCGGGCTCACCAATGCCCCAGCAGCCTTCATGGACTTGATGCAGAGGGTGTTTCATCCGTATTTGGACCAGTTCGTGGTCATCTTTCGTGGATGACATCCTTGTTTATTCGCAGTCTGCCGAGGAGCATGCGTACCATTTGGGTGTGGTGCTGCAGACGTTGCGAGATCACCAGTTGTATGCGAAGCTCAGCAAGTGCGAGTTTTGGCTCAGCGAGGTGCACTTTCTGGGGCACGTGATTTCTGGTGATGGCATTTCCGTGGATCCCGCCAAGGTCGAGGCCGTGATGCAGTGGCCGAGGCCGAGGTCGGTGACGGAGATCCGGAGTTTCTTGGGGCTTGCGGGTTATTATCGCCGGTTTATCCAGGATTTTTCCCGCATTGCGACCCCGATGACGAGGCTCACGCGGAAGGATGTGCCTTTCGTCTGGTCCGAGGAGTGTGAGCAGAGCTTTAGGGAACTGAAGAGATTGCTCACCTCGGCTCCGGTGTTGGTTTTGCCTTCTGGATCGGGAGGTTTTGTGGTGTGTACAGATGCTTCCGGCGTCGGATTGGGTGCTGTTCTGATGCAGCATGGTAGAGTGGTGGCTTATGCATCTCGGCAGCTAAAGCCCCATGAAGAGAACTACCCTACCCATGACCTTGAGTTGGCGGCTGTGATCTTCGCGTTGAAGATCTGGAGGCATTATCTGTACGGTGAGAAGTTCGAGGTGTTCACTGACCATCAGAGTTTGAGGTATGTGTTCTCGCAGAGAGATCTGAACCTCAGACAGAGGCGTTGGATGGAGTTCATGAAGGACTATGACTTCACCCTGTCTTATCAGCCGGGCAGGATGAATGTCGTCGCCGATGCCTTGAGTCGGAAGGTCGTGATCAGTGCCTTGATGTTGAGGAAGTGGAGGCTCTGGGAACAGGTGCCCGAAGTATCTTTCAGGCTCAAGATTCCCCAGGAGCCAGGGTTGGCAGTGCTTGCGAGTCTGACTGTCACTCCTGCTATCCGTCGTCAGGTGACAGAGGCTCAGCATGCGGACCCTGAGTTGCCCCGGATTTTGGCGATAGCTGATGTGGAGCTTGGCGAGGACGGTGCTGCGAGGTTTCGTGGCAGGCTGTACGTCCCAGGGGAGGAGCAGGTTCGTCGTGCGGTGTTACGCGAGGCTCATGGGAGCAGGTACACTGTGCACCCGGGTGCGACGAAGATGTATCGGAACTTGCGGAGGCAGTTCTGGTGGCCTGGCATGAAGAGAGATGTGGCCGAGTTTGTGGCCAGGTGCCTGATCTGTCAGCAAGTGAAGGCGGAGCATCAGCGACCAGGCGGTACTCTCCAGCCCTTGGATGTTCCTGCTTGGAAGTGGGACCATGTGACCACGGATTTTGTGGTGGGGTTGCCGAGACCCCGACTGGGCAGGACAGTATTTGGTTGCTGGTGGATCGGCTGACGAAGGTGACGCGGTTGCTACCGGTCAAGGTCAGCTGGAGCGTGCCTAAGTTGGCTCGTCTTTATGTGGAGCGGATCGTTCCGTTGCATGGGGTTCCCATTTCGATCGTGTCGGATCGGGATCCGCGCTTCACTTCTGGATTCTGGAGGAGTTTCCAGCGAGCTCTTGGCACGGAGTTGGCATTTAGCTCGGCGTATCATCCACAGTCGATGGTCAGTCTGAGAGGACCATTCAGACTTTGGAGGACATGCTGAGATCCTGCTGCCTGGAGTGGCAGGGGAGTTGGATTCATCACCTACCGTTGGTGGAGTTTGCCTATAACAACAGCTTTCATTCGAGCATCGGCATGGCTCCCTATGAGGCTCTGTATGGGCGTCCTTGTCGGACTCCACTCGATTGGTTTGAGGTGGGTGAGCGTGTTTTGACGGGACCGGAATTGGTGCAGCAATGTGTGGATGTTGTGCACCTGGTTCGTCAGAACATGTTGGCGGCCCAGAGTCGGCAGAAGAGCTATGCTGACCGTAGGCGGCAGCCCCTCGAGTTCGCCGTGGGCGATCATGTGTTCTTGAGAGTTTCTCCGATGAAGGGGGTGATGCGGTTTGGACGGCGTGGGAAGCTGAGTCCCCGCTATATTGGTCCTTTCGCGATTGTGGGCGCATCGGTGAGGTTGCTTACCGGTTACAGTTACCCTCTGAGTTGGCGTCGGTGCATGACGTGTTCCACGTCTCTATGTTGCGGAAGTATATGCCCGATGACTCTCATGTGCTCGAGTTTTCCGTTTGGCCTGAGGTGACTCCAGATCTTTCTCTCCCAGAGTTTCCGATCCGCGTGGAGGATAGGCGAGAGCAGCGCCTGCGGAACAAGGTTATTCCCTTGGTGAAGGTCGTGTGGCAACGACACTCTGGTGGTGAGGCTTCGTGGGAACGTGAGGACGAGATGCGTCAGCAGTTCCCGTACCTGTTTGAGTGAGTCTTCCTCTTCTTTCCCCTTGGGTTGTTCTCAATTTCGAGGACGAAATTCCTTAAGGGGGGAGGGCTGTAATATCCCGGACCTTTCGGATCCTTCTTCGTGGGTCCCGGATCTGGTTTTCGGAGTGTCCGGCTCCGTTGTGTCCGAAATTTCGTTTCGGACATCTTTCGTGTTCGGGTCGGCGCGATCCGGAGTTGTTTCGGAGGCCCGGAGGCGTTCCGCGGCTTTTCCGCGTGTGTTTTCCGATTCCCGGTGTGTGTTTCGGCTTTTCTCTTCGGACGCTCGTTGCGGGTGAACCGGGCTGTTCACACGGACACGAGTGGTACCGTTGCGATCGGTGCGTTCCGAGGATCGCGGGGGTGTGATTTCCTATTTTTTGGAATTTTACGGATTTTCCGGGTTTTTCTATAAAACCCTTTTTCTTCTCTCTCTCCCCCCACCATCTTCTTCTTCCTCCTTCCTCCTCCACCGTGTCTCCCTCCCTCTCCCTCTCTTCCTCCCGGTTGGCCACGGCGAGCTCCCCTTCGGCTGCAGACGGCGGCGGGGCGACGGCGCGGCGACGTGGGCGGCGGCGAGGCGGTCGTGGGGGCGTGCGGCAAGCGTGGGAAGCTTAAGGAAGAACGAGGGTTTTCAAGCGTTCTTTGCGATTCGTGGACGATCCGGCGGAGCATTCGCTCCATTGAGGTAGGGTGACGTTCCCTAGCTCTTCGCCGTTCTTTTCCGTGGTTTGTAGGCCGCGGGGAGGCCGAGAGAGGCATGTTTGGGCGTTTTTGGGGTTTTTCCATGTTTTGGGGTGAGCCGCCCGATCTATGGTTTTAGCCCATGATTCTATGTTTTGGTGGCTTAGATGCATGCTAGGGGTCCCCAGGGGTCTTCCCCCTTGTTTTCCCCCTCTCCGGTGGAGGTACGGGGGCGTGGTTGGTGTTTTTGGGGTTCTCCCGCCGTAGCGTGCTCTGGGGCAAGCGACGGTCACTCCAGTGACCGTCACATGCTTGTAACGCCCCTAGAGGGGTGCGTTACTTCCCTGGGTGTTGGCCTTTGGGGTCGAGGGCTGTAACGGTCCTGCGACTGGCCGCCGTTTGCTAGTGACGCCCCTGGGCTGGGCCGTCACATGCTTTCGACCGTTGGGTTTTGACCGTTGGGGGTCAGGCCATGTAACGCACCGAGATAGGCGCGTTACATGCGTGTAACGCACTGGGGCAGGAGCGTTACTTCCTGTTGTCCCCCATGTGGATGGGCCAAGCGACGCGCTGGGGCAGGCGCGTCACTTCCCTTTCCATCCCGAGCGTGAGGTTTCCCTGCAAGTCATTGCTTCTCTGAAAGGTGGCTTCCAAATGGGCCATGTGTGTGGCCTTGGACTGTGAGTCCAATCTCCCAGCCTGAGGCTGGAGGTTTCTTAAGTCCCTCCCCGAGGGATGGGTCTCGACGGTTGTGAACTGCCTCGTGAGTTATCGCATCGTGGTTTTGGACCAAGGGATTAGGCCAGATTGACGGCTCGGTGCTGTCGTGTGCAACGGTTTTGACCCCGAGTCTTATGACTCAAAGGCCGTTGGGTTAGTGGGTCTAGTGGGCCATCTATAGTCTGGTGGCGCCGTGCCACCTGTTACTCTGTGTTACTCGCAAAGAGTGCGTGCGTTGTTTTCAGTGTCCACATTCTGTGACACGTCTACTAGTCGTAGACTTCTTACGGCACGCGTGTGCTGACCCACCTGGGAGTGGTGGAGCGGCTGATCTGAGAAAGACGATGAGTAGGCTGGTTACCGTAGGGCCCCCACGTACAGCCGAGTCCGGGCTTAAGGGGAATTACTATCTAGAGGACAGGCCTAGGGCGTATGGTCTGAATGTGCACACGAGGTTGGGGGTGTCGGACGGCGCCGGCAGGCGCAACCCCAACTAGTCCTTGTTCTGTGGTACTGGTCGCTGAGTGTGTCTGAGTCTCCGCCTGGGGCGTTGTAGCTAGACACTTGTGACGCGGTGGAAGACGTCAGGGGACGCATCCGATCGTTCTTCTAGTGGGTGGTGCTTCTGTCACGTGACGTGAGTTGTCGTGTACTGGGTTCTGTTTCCGTCCGCGAGACGGGACTTCGTGAGTGGTTTCGGGAGTGTTCCCGGAGTCGAGGTCTGGGGTTTCCGGTGGGTGTCACCAAGGGCCTTTCCCCAGACAGCGTTGTGGTCACGACGGTGAGGTCATGACCGTGTTCCCTGACCGTGTGGTTTTGTCTCGGGCCCTTTCTGAGGGCAGGCCTCCGTTACGGAGGTATCGTGGCATTTTTCCTAGTAGCGTGGCTAGGGCGGTTCTTGTCTGGTGGTCCCCGATCGTGGAATCGGGTGGTCGGGTGCGTGGCTTGGTTGTCCCCGACGGGAGACTAGGTCGTGTTTTCTGGTACAGTAGGAGTAGCTGTAGAGCCGAGGTTTTACCGGCCATCGGTTTGATGTTCCTGCTGTTGCTGTTGTTCTTGCTGTTGTAGCTTTCCTTCTGCCGTTGTTTCTCAGTTGGGGTTCCGCGGAATCCCTACTGGGCCAGTGACAGGAGGCTCACCCCTGCATTTCAGGTGCGGCAGTTCTTCCTCGAGATTCGAGGGCATTGCGTGGAGGTTCTTAGTTGCCAGCTTGCCAGGCCGAGTGTTCACTTGGCACGTGGTACGTTTTACTACTTTATACTGTACTTTCTATTGGACTGGACTCTGTTGCAATTGTTTATTTATTTCTGTTAATTGTTAAATTTTCCTGCCTTATTTCCTATTTTTTTGTACCTCCACACTCCTTTTTAGCCCTTCCAAGCCCTCCCGGCTCGTGGGCGGCGGTTCGAGTCTCGGGTCATCGGGCCTTCCCGGTAACCGGATTCTCGGGTCGTTACACTCAGCCTGTCAATCATAGACATATCTTTCCCAATGATAAGCATGCCATCAACATATAATAAGAGAATAATAAAATTCTCACCAAACCATTTGATATATACACAATGATCTGAAGCCGTTCTTTTGTATTCATTTTCAGCCATAAATGAATCAAACTTCTTGTACCACTGCCTTTGAGCTTGCTTCAGTCCATACAAGCTCTTTCTCAGTCTGCAGATAAGATTCTCTTTACCTATGACTTTGAATCCTTCTGGTTGCTCCATATATATTTCCTCTTCTAAATCACTATGGAGGAAAGCTATCTTCACATCCAGCTGCTCAACCTTCAAGTCCAGGCTAATAGCAAAACCTAGAGCAACACGAATAGAAGACATTTTTACAACAGGAGAAAAAATTTCTTCAAAGTCAATACCTTACTTTTGACCAAAGCCTTTTACAACCAATCTGGCCTTGTATTTTGGTTGAGATCAATGCTCCTGAGTCTTCAATTTGAAAACCCATTTGTTCTTCAATTTCTTTTTCCCTTTTGGTAGTTGCACCAAATCATAGGTGTGGTTCTTTTGTAGAGCATCCATCTCTTCCTACATAGCTTCTAACCACTCATTCTTCTGCTCACTTTACATTGCTTCTTGATAACACTCTGGTTCACCTGCATCAGTAAGCATTACATACTCATCTGTAGGATACCTTTTGGAAGGCTGATGTTCTCTGGAAGATCTTCTCAGCTGAGGTTCTATAAGAGGTTGCTCCTCATCTGCTTCCTGCTCTACATGTTCTGCAGGTAAGTCAGCATCTACCTCTGCATCATCTTCCTGTTGATCTCCCCCATCACCCTGACATACTGGAGGGAAAATTGGATCACAATCTGCTAAGCCTTCTTCAGAAGCCTTGGGTGGTACCTTTTTCTTGAAATCTTCAAAGGTTTGATCTTCAAAGAAAATCACATCTCTACTTCTGAATACTTTCTACTTTACTGGATCCCAAAGTCTGTAACCAAATTCATCACGTGAGTACCCAAGAAAAATACATTCTTTTGTCTTACCATCCAACTTGAACCTTTCAATGTCTGGGACATGTGTAAATGCACGACAACCAAACACTCTCAAATGCTTGTAAAAGACATCTTTTTCTGACCATACGTGTTCAGCGACATCACCATCTAGAGCTGTACAGGGTGACAAGTTGATAACATCAACTGTGGTCCTCAATGCCTCATCCCAAAATCTTTTGGGTAGCTTGGCTTGTGAAAGTATACATCTGATCTTTTCTATGATGGTGCGGTTCATCCTCTCTGTAATTACATTGTGCTGAGGTGTACCAGAAACTGTCATCTCATGCTGAATGCCCTGTGACCTGCAATAAGCATTAAATGACCATGTATACTCACCACCATTATCTGACCTTATGCATTTCAGCTGTCTCTCTGTCTCCCTTTCAACCCTGGCATGAAACTCCTTGAAAACATAAATAACTTGATCTTTAGTCTTCAAAGCATAAGTCCAAACTTTCCTTGAAAAATCATCTATAAAGGTGACAAAATAAAATGCACCACTGATACCTGGAACATTAACTGATCCACCAGGAGTTTTTATTTTTAAAGGTCCCCATACATCTGTATAGACACGATCCAAAACATGCATCTTTCTAGATAATGCAGGACTAGTAATGGAAACTCTATGTTGTTTTCCAGCCAAACAATCAATACATAAGCTCAGATGTGTACCTTTAAAGTCTGGTAATACTTCTTTCTTGGAAAGAACCTGCAATCCCTTCTCGCTCATGTGTCCCAGTCTCCTATGCCACAACTCTATACTAGAATCTTTCTCAGTAGCATTCACTGATCACCACAAGCTTGAACCTGCAACCTATATAAGGTGTGACATTTCTTTCCGGTAGTAACAGCAAGAGAACCCTTGCTAAGCTTCCATTTACCCTTGTGAAATCTACTATCATAGTCTTCATCATCTAACTTTCCAACTGAAATTAAATTCAGCCTCAAATCAACCACATGCCTCACATCCTTAAGTACCATCTTGCAACCAAGATTGGTCTTTATATGAATGTCGCCCATGCCAATGATGTCTGCCATCCCATGGTTGCCCATCTTGACGACACCAAAGTTTCCAGCATTATAAGTGGCAAAGAACTCACTTCGTGGTGTAGCATGGTAAGATGCACCTGTATCAATTACCCACTCGAGGTCCTGGCATACGCAAGAAAAACTATCATCAGAAGTAGACAAAATCAAATAATCATCACCTTATGCTGTAGCTGTGACATTCTCTTTTGACTCTGCATTCTCTACTTCTTTTCCCTTTTTCTTGTTCTTCTTCGGTTGTCTGCACTAATTCTTGAAATGCCCTTTTTCTCCACAATTGTAGCAAGTAATGTCCTTTCTTGGCCTTGACTTACTTCTGCTCTTCTGTGAATTTCCTCTCCCTCTGGACTTTGACCTTCCCCTATTCTCTGAGACAAGTGCCTGTGAATCACTGTGAGAAATTCCTGAATTCTTTCTTCTCAACTCTTCATTCAACAAACTGCTTGTTAATTGACTCATGGAGACAACTCCATCTTGTACAGAATTGCTGAGAGAGACCACCAGTGTCTCCCAGCTTTCTGGCAACGAACTGAGAAGTAACAATGCCTGCAACTCATCATCAAGAGACATCTTCATAGAGAATAACTGGTTAGTAATACTCTGCATTTCATTCAAATGCTCAGCAATAGAAGTGCCCTCTTTAAACTTCAAATTGACAAGTTTTCTAATCAGGAAAGCCTTATTTCCAGCTGTTTTTCTTTCATAAAGTTGCTCTGAGTTTTACAAAATGTGTGAGGTGTATGTAATTCTCTAGCATATATAAGGCCCTTTGTAAGTTTAAAACCAATACAAGTATTAAATGTCATTACTCACAGTGGTTTCTTTACATTTAACAAATAAGGTTCAAGACAAGAAGAGATCTCTGTTATATTAAATTGTTCAGAATTTTTTTCGTACATAAGAAGCTATAAAGTTCAAGAATTCTAAATTTCAAGTATCATAAGAACAGAAGATCTCTAATCATTAAATTTCATGGAATCATTTAGAATATATCTTAACCTCATTAGGAACCATCACATTAACTCCCCCTGAATCTATGATAGCATTTTCATATCTCAGTTCCAAAGAAAATTATCTCTTATCCAAGAATGTCAACATAAGCTTCATAGAGGAGTATGATCAGAATAACAGAGATAGAGAGACATAATAAGATGAATGAAGTACTAAAGAGGAAGTCATGAGGTTAACTGTTATCTCTGGTATAAATCAAAATTAATTCAGTACAGAGCAATGGTCTTTGACCACTGAGAAACCACCTTCATGTACCTATGAAGTGCTTGAAAGGCGTGTCATGAGGTTGGTCACCAACTCTGGTGCTTTAAGGCAGAATGGTCAGCTATGTTGAGTAACCAGAGACTCTGGTGTCTGATAAACATGTGTACCTGTGTAAAAAGGCTAGTTGTACTTAACTGTGACTGAAGATGTTGAAAGTAAGAATCAAATATAAATGTGTGTGTGTGTTGATTCTAAATGACATATGTTCCCTATAGTTTGTTCACAATACCTGTTAAATTTCTCTCTCTCAGTTGGAGTTCTTGAAATTTAAAAATACAGGTGATAGAAATGAAAAGTGCTCTCTGTATGAAAAGAGTTCATCATTTATTCCCAATTTGAACTATAAGGGTTTTTGAGTCTAAAATTCATTATCTTAAGATCACTGCACTTTCTTATCATTAAATGGGAATGGTACCAATCTTAGTATATATTTCCTCATGAGAACTTGATCTGAAACACTTAAAAATCCCTGAACATTAATATATATTTTCATTGTCTCAGCTTTTTTTAAGAAAACCTTTATCCAGATGTCTCTTAAGCTACTTCATTGCGTCGACGCAACATACCTCGGCGTCAACGCAATACAACAAGTGTTCAAAACCGGTTCACCGACTTAAATTGGTTGAACCGCTCATTAATAAGGTTTTTCCGGGAGTCTTTAAAAAACTCAGCGTGATCGCTCTCAGCCTTATATTTTTCGTGCTGCTCCTTGAAAAACCCTTTTGCCTTCCAGTCTCTCTGGTTCCAAAACCCTTGTCTACACCTTCTTTCGCTCATCTTCGCTGCGATGGCTCCACCTAAAGGTTCTCAGCAAGGAAAGAAGAAGACGGAGCAAAGCTTGAAGGCTCCGTCTGCGGCATTGTCCACGATTGAGCGGCGCGCAAAAGGCACACATGATAATCTAGAGGCCGCGCATGATGAACAAGAGGAAAATCTGATGGAAGAGACGCTGTCACGGAAGTAAAAAGGGAAGAAGAAAATCAGGCATCATCGAAGCCCCAGTCCATCGGCTAAAAGGAGAAAGAATTCTAAATCAAGGTCAGCCGAACCGAGAACCCCTCATCAGAAATCGTCATCCAGGTCTTCTGAACCCACCTCGGTCATGAATTTTGAAGAATCCCTAAAGGTTTTAATTCCCAGATATATTCTGAGTACAGATGATGAGCTTTTTGCTGCTTTTCCTGAGCTTCGTCCTGCTTTCGAATTTCAAGGGTGGTGGGATTTTGTGACCAGGCACAAAACTTATTATCCTACTCTCGTGAGAGAGTTTTATCATAATTTGAAGTATGAATCACAGATTCATAAATTGTCTTCTTCTGTTAGAAATGTTTCCTTTGAGCTAACCGGTAGCATGCTTGCTCGAGTTTGGAAGATTCCCTTGGAAGGGGCAGAACTACATTCATTCACATTAGATGAGTATGAGGCATTTGAAGTTTTGACAGGGAAACCCAAAGATACTTCTAATGTGAAGCAAACTTATCTAGCAAGTCTTAAAGCAAATAGATTTGAGTCATCTATCAGACTGCTGCATCACATCTGCACATCTATTATAACGCCCCAAAGCAGTGGACGAGAAAGGGTTACAGAAATGCAAAGATTCTTGTTATATTGCCTGATAAAGGAAATCAAGATTTCACTGATTGATGTAGTAATTCAGACAATGGGTACGTGCTTGCACCATTCTAGAACTTTACCTTATGCAGCACACCTTACTTCTCTATTTCGGTCAGTGGGAGTGGATTTGAAAAATGAAAGAAAAAAGGTAATCCCCAGAGGCAACATATACTCTTTAGACTATGTTCGGAAATATATGGGATTTAAGATTGTTGATGGAAAACCTGTCAGAATTCTTCCCAGTCAGAAAAATGCCCTCTTGGAAACAAGTAAGGAAACAAGAACAGAGGCACCACTTTCTTCTGGAGTCAAGGATATAGGAGCAGAAGGCAGTAGTGTAAGAATCCATTCTCCTAGGAGGGAACCTCCAGAAATCCCTCCAGCTCAGGTACATTCTGCGGAGCAAGCTTCACAAGAAACTTTTGAAAGGTCTTCAAGAACTCAAATGGAAACTGTTGAACCCAGTAGCTTTGTACCCACAGAGGAACCTAATTTGTGCAGAACCCTTGGATCTTGTAGCAGATCTTCTTCAGCTTCTAAAGAAATTCCAATTCCAGCAACCGTTGAAGAAATGTTTGTTAATCTAACTATGATGATGCAACGGCACGATGCTAAGATGGACAAACTGATGGAGTTCACAAACTTTCATATCAACCGCTTGCATTCTAGAATTTTGAAATTTGAAGTTTCAGTGTTATCTGAGTGGCAGAATTTTTTGCTTACCAAGATGGTAACTGACCAGGCTTCCAGGCAAGTACTGAAGGGTATATCCACCCTCCTAGAGAAAATGGTCAACCTGGTGAATGATTTGCATGGCAATCAATCCTCGATCTTTCAGTCGTTTGCCAAGATCATTGATGTATGCTATGATGTCAGGATTGCAGTTGAAACATTCAAAGGAGAATTTAATTCACTGCCTCATAGCATCAAAGCTATTTTTGATAAGATTGAAACAGTGATTGCTGAACTTTCCTCCATTGGCAAACAACTAGACAATTCAAAAATTGTTCAAGATGAAATGTCTTCTACCATAGCTCATATGAGGAATACACTGCAAATCCAGCTTCCTGAGATATCACATGATCTACGCGCCTTGTTGTCCAGAGATCGTCCTCAAGGTCAAACATCCAGGGCTCGTGGGTCCTCTTCTAGATTAGGCCGGTTCTTTAACTAGATTTTATGGTTGGTATTCTTTTTTGACTTTAACCCCTTCTTGCTGATGTCAAAGGGGGAGATTATGGAAGTTTTTGGGAATTTTATGAGAAATTTGAATTTGAATGTTAGATGATTGCAATTCTGTTTGATGGATGTACTTAAGCACACATGATGATATTTTTATAAATATGAAGTAATTTCTTTTGTGATGTCTCTATGGTGAAATGTTGATAATATCTATGATTCTGGTTGTCATATTTTCATGTGTCTGCTCTAAATCATATCAGGGTTGCCATCATCAAAAAGGGGGAGATTGTTGTCCTCCTGGTTTTGATGATGGCAATCATGACAAGATGAATACTAAATGCGTTTGTATCTTTTGATGTAAGTTGAAACAGGGTATAAGGTCAAAGTGCTAACGAGTGCGTCAACGCTATCAGCATGTGGCGTGGACGCAGCAGTTCAAATAATCAATACAAGGTAGCTTCTGTGATGCACTGATGTGTCAACGCAGTGCCCAAGCAGCGTGGACGCAGCCGTGCAACAAATCACCAAAGCCTCTCTCAAAGCGACACAATGCGTCAACGCCACGATATGGGAGCGTCGACGCAATCAGTTTACTTGCTGAAGGGTTAGCTGCTGGAGAACGAATGCGTTAACGCTATGGTTTAGAAGCGTCGACGCAGTGCATATATCTGCTGAAGATTTTGATCGGTTGATGTCTAAAGGCTGCGTCAACTCTGTGAACGCAATGAGTTGACGCCATCTAAGGACTATAATGACAAGCCTAGTGGACTCATTCGCAAGTGACGTCATGATGTCACATCAGCCAAAAGTGTTTGTAAAGTGGCGTTTCCCTCGTGACTCCAGATGACTTAAGGGGGAAGAATCAAGGGAAAGTCCAGAAATTCGATTGGGACCCACGTGAAGATGAAATCCACGAATCTGGAAACGAGAGGGAAACGGGATATAAATAAGAAGGGCGATCAGAGTACGAAAAAGGAGACTGAACGCAGGTAGGAGAGCGACAGAGGCTGTGAAGAACCATAGAGAGTGTGTAGAACTCTCAGTGAAGACATGATGAAAAACACTATCATCAAGCCATTGTCGAATAAACCCGACAATTTTCCGATCTAACATTTTCTAGTCATCGGGTGACGTTGTTGCGGGCTTTCCACTATCTCCTTTCAATGGACCATACAGATCCTTACAATACAAGAGATCCTCCATTCTTGATTTCCATATGATCCAGTTGTTTCCGTTTAAACTAATCATACGGGATGAGTTACCGGCCTCCATGTTCATACACAAATAATCAAAATTGATTTAACAACCTGTAGGTGGCTCTGATACCAGTTGATGGGAAAAAATCCCAATGCTGTGTACTAACAAATCTTGAAACCGTAGAACGCAGCGGAAAAATCAATCAGAACACAACCACATGAAACACCATGATTTACGTAGAAAACCCCTCCAATACAAAAGGGAAAAATCACGGGCAAGCCACAGGAGAAAACTTCACTATAAACAATAATGAAAGTACAAATAACTCAAATCTCTTGCCAAGACTTGAGTTTGATTACAAGAGAGCAACTGGGATATAAACACAACTGAACTCTCCTACACGATCACGACAGAACACACTGCAAACTTGATCTTCCCTGAAGTGAGAACCCTGTTCAGTTGATAGAGATCTTCCCTGCTCTTCACCTTCTCCTCTAGCAGCACCTTCTTCCCCGGAGCTACAGTAACCCCTTTCCTTCACCATTGATGGCCTCATAGATCTCTCCTTACAACTTAGGTTTTAGACCCCAATAAGATGTTTTATACATCTAGGGTGGTTAAGGGACAACCCAGGGACCAGATCCACCAAACATGCCAAATCCCATGACTTTTGGGATTAAATAAACCAAGTAAAAGATTTATTTTCGGACATGGAACAAAAGGTCAAACATGGCTGCCTCGGGGCTGCCGGTCGACCGGACTTACAATGGCGGTCGACCGAAAAATCTCAGTCCGAGATCTTTTATTCTCTGGGAAAATCGGTCGACCTGAAATGACCCGGCGGTCGACCGATTCCGGTCGACCGGAACTAAACCGTGCGACCGGTGGGTTGAAAAAGCCATGTACCCAACAATAACGTTATACTATAAATAAATATCAAGACTCGCATGGGCTAAACCCTGAATATGACAGGTTATAGGGGTTGAAATTGGAAAGATCATTTTTTTTTGCAATTTATTTAAAACTCACTATCACTCTCCTCGAAACAATAAAGTTGAATATAATTGGTTCTCGTACTATTTTACTTTTTCAACTTTTGGTCAGAACTAAATTAAAAAATATTTTTAAAATCATGTGACATAACACACTTTATAATTTAGTTTTTAATGTTTACAATGCAATAAGTAATGCTTTTTAAAATATTGTTCCTTTTCCCGCGTGTATAAGTAGGGGTGCCAATAGATTTTGCTGATCTGAAATCTGATTCGAATCCGAATTTTCTTTTCTGAATTCGGGGTAAATCAAGAGCCGATATAACTGGTATGCATCTTTCGAAATGTCATTTTGTTTTGGATCCGAATCGTGTTCAGATTTTATGCTATCGGATCCTGATTATGATCGTGGAGTATGCAATCCGTTGACACCGATACGATGTTACAAAAGTAAATTTTGCAAAAGTTTTAAAATCTTTTTCAAAAATGATGCCGATAAAGAAATTTTGGGTCTTAAATATTTCTGGTTCACATAACGTGGTCATCTTCGGATTTAAACATTTGTATATTAGGCTTATCCTAACAAGCTTTAATATTTATATCTTTTAAAAGAACCAACAATTTTAATATAATAAAGTTTGTATTTGTGCATGTAATCTTAGCTCTTCTTCCCACGATTAAAATTTATATGTATTCATTTTACGTCAAAATGATGAACTTTGTCGTTTTGGGTAATCTGGAATTTAGCACGGGCACTTGAGGTGGTTTTGGTATGGAGTTAAGTTAAAGATGGGTTAAGTTAACCCGATTAAAGTAATCCAGAATTAACTCATTTTTGATTTGGTAGGAGGATAATTAATCTAGGAGTAAGGATGTGAGCTAACTTAATTTTAATCTAGTATGATTTGATAAATAGTAGGTTAACCTAGTAATAATGAGAGAGAGAAATAACATTTATTATGAGAGAGAGACACATTTAATTGAACATTTATTGAGGTAGGAGATTAACCCACCCTTGGGTGTGAGTTTCAAAATTCAGGAATATCCCTGGATTAGTCCTTAATCTAACACGACTCACACTAACTCCTTACCAAAGCACAAAAAAATTTATCTCGGAGTTAACTTAGAACTAATCTCAAGATAAATCAATACCAACGAGAGACTTGACGTCCCGAGTTCAAGAGACTCACTTATAAATATATTATCTTTTTATTATCAACATGTCAGTAAATCAGTGATGTATAGTCCCGAACTGAGAACTGAACACCTGATAATGTTTGGCCTACTCAATATCCGGATTTCGAACACGAAATCTCTCGACCAAGTGAAAGGGTGCTAAACCATTGGGACAGAGTTGTTCCCAAATGAATAGCCTTATCATCATATGAAATGTATGCGTTTTCTGATGGGCACCTTTAAATCATTGCGTCCAAATAATACAATTTTCTTGGGTTGTTCCAATGATTCGTACATTATTATCATATATAATTCAACAAACTTATTATCCTGAAAAAATATTACTTCGTGTCATTCATTAATAGGAGGACTTCGAAAAACTGTCTAACAGTCAAGATCGTCAAAAGTTTGCATACCTCGATATTAAGCATGAATTACATCATGAATTTTTACTATTTTATACTAACGTATTTCTATTCAATATAATAACATTATTTAAGAAATATTTATGTGTGGTGCATGCATTTTATCAACTAGATTTTTGCAGCCAGTATTACAAGGCATCCCTTTGTTGAACCACATGGGATCAATACGATCGATGTGGGAAAAAAAAAGTGCGGATCTCATAATTAAAAGACACTAAATTAGTTTCAGGTGAACCCATGCAGAACAATTTGCAACAAAACGACAAACCAAGTATTGCTGTATTTCTATTGGTCCCCGTGGAGGCTAGTCATAGTGCAAGGGTTCCTCTCGTTCTGCCGGTAGGGTAAGTTCCCGACCTTTTTAACCCTACCAATGAGCATTTCAATCTGTTCTACTTGTAACTCGCAATCTTGTGAAAAATCATTTATTTTCATAATGATCCCTTTTATTTGGTTACAGGGCATCTATGTAATGCATTTGTAATTCATAAACAAAATACTACTACCCCTTTTCTCATTTAGAGCTCTTAATTTATTTCCATCTGAAGTCCAAACTCACATAGGTCCTACACATTTCCTCCACTCCGTCTAACAAAAGCACGACCATCGTGACATCTCCCGATATTCTTATATGTATATATATACACTAGTGAAAATAACACGTTACGCGTGTGAATTTATTTTAATTTTTTTTAAATAATAATAATAATAATAATATAATTAAGTATAAAATTTATACAATTGCTAAAATAATTATTCTATTCGTCAGTCTTTTTTTTCTTTAGAGAGAGGTTATAGTCGTAAAATATTATTTTTTACTTGATGCATGTAAAAATGTGAATATAAAAATAAGGATTACATCTCCGTGACAAACAAACAATATGTCAACAAAACAAATATAAGCAGGAGGTTGAAAATTATGTTCAAATACATACTCCTTTTAGATGTAACTTATGACAACTTTTTAAAAAGTTGAATAATTTTATCATAAACATATTTATCATAAAAATAAGTTTATCATTACGTCATTATCTATTAACTCATGCTTGAATTTTTTAAAAAGTTGAATAAGTTTATCATACAAACATTTATCATAAAAAAATTTATCCAATTTATCATTATGTCATTAGTTATTAACTCATGTTTGACTGTAGCACATAGATTACTGCTGAGTTTATGACAACTCAATTGACCGGGCGAGCCGCCAACATAAAATAACTTTAAAACCATTTATGGAAAATATGTTTATGATGAGACTTTGAGTTAGTTTGGGCATTCATACTTTATTGTTTTATTTTTGTGAGGGTGTCTAAGTAACCTGAGTCATTTTGTCAACGTGAATCTGACGATGTTGTCGTACGAAAACTTCCCTCTAAAATCTGTTTTTGTTTCATATAACTCTTTGTGTTACTATTGCTTTCACTAGAGAAATTTTCTTCATGTCAGTCACCAAGTTGATTAACCTGGCATTTGTTTGGGGACTCTATCACGGAGGAGTCGTTCGGGGACAGTGGGTGAGGAGTACCCCTTGCCCATCTCTTATGTCGCACGGTGAGGTCCAGACAAATATTTGAACCGGGCCCGGACACAAAAACGTGAACCCGCGGGTGATAAAAGGTGAACTGACGACGACAAAAATATCAACATCGTAATTAAATTTGTGGAAAAAAATTGTCATTTTCTCTTATAGTATATATATATATATATATATATGTGTGTGTGTGTGTGTGGAGAGAGAGAAGCTGATCAAGATGGAGGTGTGGGATCTAGAAGGAGAGATTATTGAACACAAAAATTTCTCAGGGACACACGCTTTAACTACTGATCATACCAAACATCAACCCCTAGTACTACATGTAATAGAATAATTAGAGAACAAGAATTGTTGGAGTCTTATTTCTTTCTGAATCCAAATGAAGCTACGCACAGGGTCCAGAAATCTCGTAAGCTGTGATCAGCTTAATTTATTTTTGGGTTCCTCTCCTCTCCACTCCAAATGATTAACTTAATAGACATCATCTCAGATCCTCAGGTAAGGCAGCAGCATGTCAGGCCACCCACGTGTGGCTCGCACGTGACAGCCGTTGGAGAGAGACCTTTACCTCTGCATGGTTTCACGCAGTCCGCCTTTGTCATGTATGGGCCGGTGAAGACGTAGTCGTACCCACACAAAAATGTGAATCCGTCTGAATCGGCGGAAAAAAATCATCTTTTTTTCTTACCTCTTTGATAATAGATTAAGGTAAGTTATACGAGGGGAGGTGAGTTATTCCTTAAGTTTATCTTTTTTGAGTTTGATAAGTTATCGTTCCATGTGAAATGATAGAGTGAGTTATTCTTAGAATAAGGACCTTATTCCTAACAGACTCCAAATAATTTAACCCTGCTCTCAAACTAGGTTAAGGGTCAATAGATAGAATAACTCATCCTATTCTCTCTTATTTCGTTATCAAAATGACCCGTATAATATATATATATATATATTATAATAATAATATTAATAATAAATCGACTACAGATCTCTAGCTACGTGAATGTACACTCAGAAATAAACATTGGAATCTATCGAGAACCTACAACCCTGGAGACGGCACAGCCACGCATGCAAAGGAATTTCTCCTTCCTGTATTTTTCCCCCTTGGTAAAATAATTAAAAAAAGAAGAAGATAAAATAGTGCTTTCATATTCATCGTATAATTAAACTCCTTGTATTTGCTTACCAATATCATACTAGATTTGTCGGATCTAATCCTGCCCGGCCGTGTGTACCGGGTGTGCCGAATCGTGTTGCCATGAAACTGGAATGTTGGCACAGGTGAGATCCAATGCAAGGTTAGCCGGCGGCGTGGCAGAGACAGCGGCTGGCGGGGAGACCGGCTGGCGGGGAATTCTCCCCGGCAGCCGCGACGACGTCATCTGTGCAACTTGCTGTTGTAGCTGAGGCTGCTGCCTCTTTGACGCCCTGCCACCATCATTGATGTCCACAGTCATGATGCCTCCCCCTTCCTCGAACAGATCTCAAATCCCACGTGCTCTATAGCAACAACATGATCTCATCCCCGGCGGACCCCCCCTCCCTCCCTCACTTTGTCCGGCGGAGCCCCACCTCTCTCTCTCCTCTAAGGGTAGGAACGGCCCCGATGGACCCCCTCTCTCTGTCTGAAAAAAGTAAAAAAAAAAAAATCTCAATACAATCCGATTCTATATCGTATCTTGATCGAATTGACTGTCGATTTCATACACTTACTCGACCAACCTTGCTATCATAAGAAATAAGATTTAGAATTAATATTCAAATAAAAATTTATCACAAAAATAGTAAGTGTAGACGGAAATGGCGAAGGGAAGAAAGTTGAGAGTTGTCAAACTTTAGAAGAGATCAAGGGTCGAGATACATTAGTGTCAAATGACGTTCAAACTTATTTTTGGATAGACACTTTTTTTTAACGGAGAGAGGAGAATTCAAACTCGAACCCTAAAATCTCTCTGCAGAGAGGAGGTGGTGAGGCCACCGTACAGAAACTTCGAGTGAAGGACGACAGGACTGATGGGAATCGACCTTGAACACTGACATTTTATTTTACATTTATGTCTTTTTAGTTTACATTTATATCATTGGGAAAGTATGTACGCAATTGTAAAACTTTATAAGTCACTTTGTCATTCCCTAGGATTGTTTGAGTTTTTGTGCAAAAGTGCAGTAGGTCCAGCAATGGGGGCCTCAGTCCTTCCCCATTGATCCACCTAAGCCATGTGGGGCTGGTCAAACCATCCTAGGTGGCTGCTAGAAGGGTTGAAAGTCAATTAAACACATGGGGGACAAATGGGTTAAAATGTCAAAGATGCCACCTACCATGTCTCATGGTCAAGGGGGTGCCCCCCCCCCCCTTTATGGGTAATTTTTGATTTTTACAAAAAATTATATTATAACTAATTAGTTCTATCCCTTATGTATCCCACCCTAACCCTAGATCTAAGGGTATATTAGGTCATTTTTCATTTCTTATAAATGCTATGTATTTTTCCATTTCAAGAATTAATGAAGTGAAAAATTGGCATTTACTCCAAGGAAGGGTGCGCCCCTCTCCCTCTCTCCCTGGTTCTTCTTCCTCCTCCAGCCCTCTAAGGTGTGAAGCACATTCTCCTTAGCCCCTCTGAGTTCCATTTCTGTCGCCGCTGCCATCACACCGCCGTCGCGCCACCGCCACCATCGCCGGATTCTATCTACATCAGGATAGAAGCTCATCTCCGGATTTTTATCTCTGGTTCTTTGTGTCTGATCAAGCCCTAAATTTGAGGGTTTGGTCTGTCATCTCCCCTAACCTCCAGTTCAAATTTTGTGTCATTTAGACTTCATTTGGTATTTTTTCCGTATTTATTATTCTCCCCATGTAATCTGTCATTCTGCAGATCTACGGGACATAGTCATCTTCTTGTATTTTTTCCACCCACATATAAATTTCCCAAAAAATCACAAAACTTCCTCAGTGTTCCTCACATATACCCCCTTCCACCATAATTTTCGTGGAGTCTAGAAAAATTATTTCCCTTCAGTCAAAGGTCAGTCTCAGGAAAAACACAGTCTGCCCTGTGTGTCTGTCAGTCCGGATCAGAAAATAAAACAGTGTTACAGTCATCCTCATCTTCAATCCGTTCAGTGGATGGAGCTGTGAAAAATTTATGTTGTAGTTCTGTGAGTGCTCTTTCCAACGGTACCAGCCACGCCTCGATCGGCCTCCGGATCGGAGCATCATAATTCTTTGAGCCGAGGCGTGCAGATCTATTCCCTGTGCAGGTCTGAAATTACAGTCCGGAATAATTCGTGCAAAATTATAAAAAGTCAACTTTTGGAACCGCTACTTCATGGAGTCGATTAGGGATATCCCGCCATCGTCCCAGCCAAGCAGAGCCTTCAGAAAACCTTAGGAGGGCGTCATTCCTTTGGAATTCATGCCTTACTATCAGCGAGTCAGAACCGAGTCGGCGCAAGACCGAGTCGGACCAGCAGGCCGAGTTCGTGCCGTACGCACCTCCAGATTGCTGCCCGTCAACCCAGGGTCGATTCTCCCGGGTCCCACTTGTAGCCCTTTACCTCCCTACGTGGAGTGGGCAATAAAATTCACGGTTGTAATTAACTTTTTACTATTGTTACCGGAATTACCGTAACTGGCCGGGATCGTCTTCCCCACGCCCGGAGCGTGGAGGTATCGTGTTCGCTCTCTTACTCGGCTTTGCTTTACTCGTATTTATTCGTATATGCAGCTGCATGTGACAGGTTATTAGCCCGTTATATCATTTTTATCACCGCTGCGAGTGAGTGAGTGTAACCCGTCCCGTGACTCATTCCGAGTTAACGCGAAAAGGCCGATACCTGAGACTCACTGTCGGTTTCTCAACCGCACACGGTCTAGCGTTTCGCTCGCATAGGGACGATCGCGAGCTAGAGTCCCAGGTCGCGTGTCCGTCCCGCATCAATTTGATATCAGAGCGCCAGTTGAGTCTAGGGTAGTCATTTGTAAAAACTCCAAAAAAGAGTCGTTTAAGTTGAGTCTAAGTCTAAGTCGGTCCAAGTGTCACATTTGCATACCATTAATCGGTATATCAAAAGGTGTTGTCCGAACGTTAGGCTACGCCTATCGGGAAGGCCGCACACTTGCGTGAGTGATCTTCGGATCGATTAGCTCCGCCACGTACCGAGTCTTGGTTGTGTCTAGGTTGGTAGTCGAGTCTCATTCCAACCTTGGATTGTCGTCATTTTGGAGTCGTGTCTAGTGTCTTGCCCACGGTTGGTATGGTCACCCTATAGCTCCTCAATGCCCATGGCTTCCCCATCGCCCAGGCGATATGACCATTGGTCCACCTATGGGCTTGGCAACCATCCTCTCCACTTCGTAGGCCCGAAGCCTCGGATTTTTATGGCTCCAATGACCCGGGCGTCTACCTCAAGTGGGAGGCCACCATGGACACCTACTTTGATTGTTATCCCATGTCCGAAGTCGGGCAGTTCTATTATGCCAAGGAGCGGCTTCTACACAAGGCCGCTGAAAAGTGGGACCATAATGAACGATTGCGAGAAGTTAGGAGGCAATGGCCTATCGAGTCATGGTGAGACATGAAGAGAGAGCGTAGGAAGGTCTACGTGCCCCACCCATCTACCTCCAACCACGGGGGTCATGCCACGAGCCAACCCCACTACATCACCCTCAAGCAAGTGGGTCACACCTCCAACCAACCGCACCCATTCGCCCCCAACCCATCCTATACAAGCGCTTCAAATCAAGTGAGTCCTAGTCAGAGGCAAGGAGCCCCACACTTTGATGAGCCCCGGCCCAAGTCGAGGCCGGTTGATTACGGGTACGTCCACCACGATACCCCTACTCCAACCCACACCCTTGCCGAACTTTTTTTTAAAACTAAAGTTGATACTTGCAAGGGGGGAGACGGGAGAGGGGGTTCATCTCTTCATTGCGGAAGAAGATGAAAATACTATCCCGGCCACCAGGCAAGCGATTTTCATATATAAGAAAGCAGTAAAAGAAAGGGGTACAGAAAGAGGGGAGGGGGAACGCCCGAAGAGGGGCAGGAGGCGAACAAGGCCAAAGGCCGAAGGAAGCATAAAAGGAAAACCAAGAGGACCCAAGCACGGGCAGAAACAAAAGCCCAAGGACCCACAGAAGAAACATAGCCCCTACAAATAGGAGTCTTCGTCGAAGACCCCTTCAGAGTCGGAGGAGAACACAGATCGGACACCGCGCTGACGACCCGAAGAGGAAGGCCAATCAAGAGGATCAACCTCTGAACCGTCGGTATCGGGCACCTCCGTGAAGGAAGGGACGGCCGGCGGCGGGGGCGCCATCGTAGAAGACTGGATCCGAAGAGAACGACGGGGAGGAAGAACAGCGTCCTCAAACATGCACTGACGATCACGCGAGGAGGAAGTGGAGTTGGAGCGCCAGAAAGAACGTCGAGGGGCTTTGTGCAAATGCTTTCGGATCGGGTGGATAGGAGGTTCGCTTTTATTGAATCGCTAGTCTCCCCTTGCCCACCTCCGCGACTAGAGGTAGCCATACTCAAGCCTAGGAAGGCCATAGCCCGTAGCCCCAACCCGGCCCTACCTATGGGGTCCCAAAGGCCTCTTTCCCTCCTCGAGGACATACCTTCACCACCCACGAGAGCTCCAATGCCACCACTCTCTACTTCCGAACTTTATTCGGAACCATCTTATTTGGAGCCACCTCAGCCCGAGCCACTCGTGTTTCTAACGGGTACGCTATACATAGTCAAGTCACTTCTTAGTTGGCTCAAGGATGACTTAGTCCAACCCCCTTATCCCTCCATGGGCCCCACCTTACCCCTAGTGTCCGTCAACTCCTACCACACTACATTCCGCTCTAGTCACCATGTTGACACATTGGGTGACCTTATTTGGGGTTTATGGCGGCAATGGCAGTTGACGCACTCCTTGGCCCGAAGCTTCGACCAACCCACTAGTCTTAGCTTCACCCATCCGGCCTTAGGGTCCATTACCTCCTTGTGCACCGTGGGTTATGTCACCACGGAGATTCTCTTATTCCTTCCCTTGTCGGTCGAGCCCAAATTCATACCATTTTATCCGAGGGAGGAATCATACTTCTTACCTGCGATCACCGTCCCACCCGCCACAATGCATGAAGGTGACCATCCACACCTTCAAGACTTCTACACATAGGACCGTGACTTGTGGGAATCCATCTCATGGGGTCATACTTTCTTTGATCCCTTTGACCCAATCTCTAGTGGACCCCTTGACCCACCATATATACTTCACTTCTTCGAGGGAGTCTACTACCACACCCCTACCCCACGGGCCGGGTCATTTATACCCACCAAGCCCAATCTCGATACACCCACACCCGGCTCGTCCACACCCGGCTCTCCTAGCCCTCTCAAGTCTCCCAAATCCAAAGGTCCGTTCATGCATGTCTGGGTCATACTTGGGCGTCTAGGTGTTTCCCATACCACCAACCTTCGGGTACATAAGATGCATGCATGGCACATATTCGGATGTCCTGGTCCGCCGTCACCCATGCACGGGTCGGACTAACATTACGGTCTTTGTGAGTCTTTGCTTCGTTTGTCTGTCGTGTGTCTGTGCATACGTTGAGTCGAGTCGGTCTTTCTACGCTCGCGTTGTTAGTCCCTTTCGAGTTCGAGACTGGTTGGACTTTGAGATCGGTTCTACTTCACATATCGGATCTAGTCACATAAGGGACATGCGGTGATTCCTAGCGAATCTTCGAGCCGCCTTCCTTCATTTGAGAGTGATCCCACCCCAGAGTGTCCATCTCTAGCCTCATTCTCCAACAGCGTGTGCATATCAAATCTCTACGGGATGAGCAGGTGTCGATTACTTGGAGTGGAGCGTACTTCACGCTTCTGGGTACGATGACGGATCCGTCGGCGTCACGAGCAGCCGCACCCCTTACTCGACGGAGTCGAGTTCTTCCCACCTGGGGAGAGTTGATGGGAATCGACGCCGAGCACTGACATTTTATTTTACATTTGTGTCATTTTAGTTTGCATTTATATCCTTGGGAAAGTATGTACGTAATTGTAAGACCTTATAAGCCACTTTGTCATTCCCTAGGATTGTTTGGGTTTTTGTGCAAAAGTGTAATAGGTCTAGCAAGGGGGCCCCAGTCCTTCCCCATTGGTCCACCTAAGCCATGTGGGGCTGATCAAACCATCCTAGGTGGCTTCTAGAAGGTGTGAGCGACGTCACGCGGTTCGGGGAGCGAAGAAGATGCGGAGCGCACGGGCTCCTTTTGTTTGCTGCAACACAGAAATAAGAGAAAAGAGAAGGGGCCACCACGGGAGATTGCTCCGGCGCGGCGAGCGGGACAAATGTAATATAGCAAGATATGGGGGTTAAACGGCCATAGGGGGAAGTGACTCGCCGCGGCCTCGGGGGGACGGGAATGGTGCAGAAATCAAATAGCAAGAATTTAAACGGCCATTGGGGAAGTGACTCGCCGCGGCCTCGAGAATATGAGCAGATAAGAATATAACAGAATATAAGGAGAATATAAAGAACGGGAATTTAAACGGGCCATTGGGGAAGTGACTTGCCGCGGCCTCGAGAATATGAATAGATAAGAATATAACAATATATAAAGAGAATATAAGAACGGGAACTTAAACGGCCATTGGGGAAGTGACTCGCCGCGGTCTCGAGAATATGAGCAGATAAGAATATAACAGAATATAAAGAGAATATAAGAACGGGAATTTAAACGGCCATTGGGGAAGTGACTCGCCGCGGCCTCGAGAATATGAGCAGATAAGAATATGACAGAATATAAAGAGAATATAAGAACGGAAATTTAAACGGCCATTGGGGAAGTGACTCGTCGCGGCCTCGAGAATATGAGCAGATAAGAATATAACAGAATATAAAGAGAGTATAAGAACGGGAATTTAAACGGCCATTGGGGAAGTGACTCGCCGCGGCTTCGAGAACATGATGTGATCGCCAGGGGCCAAAAGACCCCAAAATAAAGAAAGTGATCGCGCCTACCTCAAGAGCGGGAGATGGCGGGTTGCTTCTTCCTCCCCCTTCGGCCGGCCGACGGAGAGGGCTTTCCTTGGGTACCCTTGCAAAACAACGACAAACAAGTAACGAGTGGATTAGAAAGATGAAGGTGTAGTATTCAAATCCTTGCGATAAAAATAACGAAATGATGGCAAGACACACACACCTGGTTGGTGTTGTCTTTTAAACCCTTCTCGGACTCGAGTAGGAGGAAAATGAGATGATGGATGCAAGAAGTATATAAGAAGAGGCACCCTTATGAAGGGGGATAGAGGATGCGAGATGATGAATGCAAAAGAACTACGAAGAAAAGGAAATGATTGGCTTATTGGATGTGCCGATGGTGAAATCCGGCGGAGCTCCGGCAGCGTAGGGACGACGTGGAAGCGCGGTGGATGAAGACGACCTTCCTCTCGCGAGCGTGGGCACCCGAGAAGCCGGCAGAACCTCCACCTACAAAAGACCCCACGGGTTAGAAATGACTCCGGTAGCCTCTGAGCTCCAGCAGCCTATCGGATCTCTTAGAAGCTCCCCTAGAACTGAGGGGGTGGGCCTCTATTTATAGGGCTCCGGAGGGTGGAGGCATCCAGGACCCTGAACACCTCCATCAGGGCAAAAAAGATATTTTATTCTATTTTTATTCATTTTTTCTGAATATTTTTATGGAGGCGTCCAGGGTCCCGGACGCCTCCATAAGTCCCACCGAACTCCACCGAAAGTCGCACGCGGTTTAACACAACGCGTGGTTTTGGAGCGGCGACCCGTGATTTAGAAATGGGCGCGTCCAATCGGCTAGACGTCTCCACAATTTGGATTCTTTCACACAAGACAAACCGTCGATCGGTGGGCGGGGCCCCGTGAGTGAGTTGATGGAGGCGTCCAGGGGCCTGGACGCCTCCAAGAAAATATTTTTTTATTTTTTTGTTTTGTTTTTTTATGCCAACTGGCATTTTATCTTTTTTATTTTTGTTTTCATGGAGGCGTCCAGGGGCCTGGACGCCTCCATTAATATATATATTTTTTCATTTTTTGGGTTTGAAAAATAAATAAAAATAATTAGGGCGTCCAGGAGCCCCATGAAGACCCGCCTGGGTCCTCAGACAAGGCGTTGGCAGCCGCCCAGCAGATACCCTTCCTAGTTCCGGAACCTTCCGATGCGTCTGACTGGTGTTGATGCCGTCCGAATGCTGCGACGAGACGATTCCGGATGCCGAAAAAGGCAGAAGAAGACCCAAGAAAAGGAAGCACTCAAGTGATGCAAAATGCGAAAGCCGTCGCGGGGCGTCGTATAGTAATATGAGACTTTCTTAGGAGACGTCAGGAATGGCGTGTCTACAGCTGCCCCGCCTTGGTGTCTGCTTTGCAAGGGAGCGACACGTAGTGGAATGGTATCGAAGTGGAGTGAAATGAAGTGGGAGCAGACTGATAAGTTGATGCCAAGGTGTGATGAGACACGCTTTTGACGTTACTGTTTGGAATCTTTCCTGAAGTTTCAATGAGGCGACCTTGAAGAAGGTCTTTCAAATATTGACGATTGCTTGGACGGAGATCAAATAAGGGAGGGTGAGATGTGTGCTCAGGCACGAAAAATAAAGGAGACCAACTTCTCGGTGTGGAAGTACCTGGGTCATAAACCCGCAGGTTTCACCTTTGGTGAGCGGTTACCAGCCAATGTGGAAGTGCTGCGGCCAAGGTGGGTCAAACAAGGTAAAAAGTAAAGAAATATCTGAGAGTCTGTCCAAACAAGGGTCTCCTTTGGAAGAGCAGCGTAGGGCCGTTTCAAGGAAACTCAGTATTTCATTCGGAGTGGAATATCTCATATTTGTAAGAATTGAAACACAACGGCTTTCACAATCAAATCACTTGAATGATCTTTCGCAATAAATCAAAGTCCTATATGAATGCATGCTGGGCTTAAAGAAAAATTTAAAATAAACTAAAATAGAAAATAGCCAATGATAATATTGTCAACTTGTTAAGAACGGGTCAGGATACCGATCCGGTGAGCCGACACTGGGCTGGGGCCCGTTTATCCGCGCACCAACTCACTGAATGGAACCGTCGTCCCTATGCTATCACAAGTTAACGGCCTATCCGTACAACCCAAATTCTTCCGGGATCATCACTGTTTTTTGTTGAAGGGGAACTCAAATCCCAGATTCGTTCGGGCCGCGAGGTCCTTGACATGTTCTAGTAGCGTAGGTATCATATACTACGATGCATGACATGGTGGGACCAACCATTGAAAGGTGGGACAGGAGATAGGACAAAGACGTCCGTTAGTAAAACCTGCACAGGCCAGCATGGATTAATAACATCAGAAAGTAACAGAATCGTAACAGAATCGCACCACAATGGAAAGGAGATCTAGCCAAAATCCTGACATTGACTGCTGATGTGACACGTTCTGTCCTGTAGCGATCTTCCCTTCCTATAAGAACTCCCCTTAGGCTAGTTCATTCAAATGCACCAAGGTGGGTTTTGGAAGCTCAGGAGAGGAAGGAGAGGAGAATCTAGAGATCTCAGGATGGAAGGAGAGTCTTCCCGTGTTATGAAGAGGAGCAGGCCTGGCAGCGAGATTAGGTGACTCTCCGACCTCGAGGGTCATCTTAGCGGGATGATCATGTCGCATATGGTAAGCTGATTCATTTCAACTTTTCTCCTCTTGAACCTTCTTCTCACTTGCTCTCTTCCTCCTTCTTTCTTTTCCTTTTTCAGCCATATCCACTCTTCCCGGCACCGAGGAAGTTTTCCAAATTTCCATGGCTTTCAAAGTTAACTTCCAACATATCCATCGGCATGAGGGCCATACTCTCAAAGTGGCATATGCAGGGGCTCCTTATTCACGCCAAACACTACGAGAAGATTCGTATGGACTGGGCGGCTATGGGCGCACTAGTGGAGATCTGGCATCCCCAGACCCACACTTTTATCTTCCCGACCTTCGAGGCGACCATCCTCCTCGAGGAGGTGGAACTTCTGCTCGGATTGAAGAAATTCAAGAGTGACGGGAAAGTGAAGGCTATGCGGATGCTGACACGGGGGACTTCTGAAAGCGTCCTTGGAAGTTTCATGCCGCCCGACGCAGCCAGAAAGGTCCGTACTCAAAAGGGGATCGATCTCCAAAAGCTCGCGGAATGGGTCATGGACGCCTGAGAGGGTCACCAGACGATGACTATTTGGAGGGAATCATGAAGGGGTTCACCATTTGTCTGGCGGGTGCTCTCTTGTTCCCTCATACCGACAACATAGTGGAGGAGGACCAACTAAGTGCCATTCGTGGGATCTGGAGTGGAAAGAGGGTGGGACCCGCCGTCCTTGCCTATCTTTACAGCGGCCTTACTGCCTCGAGCATGGGTAAGCCTCCATTTGGTTGCGCACTTGTCTTGAATTGCTGGCTTGATTTGCATTTCAAATTCGACCACCGCGAGGGAATGCCAACGGCTTCAAAGCTTTTCCAACAAAGCCCGCTTCATCACATAGCCGACGTGTTAGGCTTTGGTGGCACTGTAGCGAACCGTGTTCCGTGGCTGAAGAAACGTGAAGACTGGCGGTCCCACTTTCGAACCATGACACAAAGCTTCTTTACTTGCGCACCGGCATGTCTACTTTCGCTCGAGCTCCTCATGAGGCCTTCCTCTGAAGTTGATCTCCAACTGATCGGCGCAACCGAGTTCATCCTTTATAACGCGCATCGATGCTGCCTCTAGGTCGGCATTCCACGCCATTCATTCCCAATACCGACTGGCATCGTTCCTATGAAGAAGAGAGAGTTGGGCACTGAAGCGGATGCGAAGGAAGCGAAGGCCGTCAAAGCACCCTGGAAGACAAGTGTTGCGGGAAAGGCCTTAGCGCATGTGGGGGAAGAATGCGAGCTGTGGAGAGCTTATCTAACCGAACTGGGGAAGTTAAGGCCTAAGGCGCCTAAGCCCCTGATGTAGCTCGTTCTGCTTTCTGATGGAATAAAATCTGGCATTTTGATGTTTTGGACCACGTTCCCTTTGTTATGATTTTTATTTTTCCGTTTTTCTATTTTTGTGTTTTCTTTCTTTTTATGTACCTATTTATTCATAATATGATCATATGTAAATATATATATTAAAAATATATATTTTTAATGGGGGCGTCCAGGGGCCTGGACGCCTCCAATTTTTTTTATTTTTTTTATTTATTTATTTTATTTTGGGGGCGTCCAGGGGTCTGGACGCCCCTATATTTTCTTTTTATTATTTTTTGGAATTTTGTTTGGGGGCGTCCATGCGCCTGGACGCCCCAAAAAAATTGATTTTCTTATATAAGGGGGGCCTCACCTCCCTTTCACTTCTACTGTTCATTCTGACGACTCGTTCACTCTAAACGACCCATTCCCAATTCCAATGGAGCAAGGAGGCCCGAGCCAGGGTGGGGAGAAGCGGAAACGACAGGCTCGTCGTCCAAGGAGGCTGAGAGATGACGCCGAGGAGGCTGCCGTGGCGGAGGAGATTGCCGTGGAGGGCCCTGCGGGCGCTGGTGACGCGGGAGAGGACAAGCACGATCCGGTAAGCCCCTTAGACTTCCATTCTATTGGTTTACTGGGCTAAACGGGCGGACGAGAGGCTGTGTGGAGAAGGCCGGGGTGTGAGGGAAGGAGGCGTCCAGGGGCCTGGACGCCTCCACATTTTCTTTTTTTTATCTATTTATTTATAAAATAAGATTAAAAATAAGGAGGCGTCCAAGTCTTGGGACGCCTCCATGATAATATATATTATTTTATTTGTTTTTATTTTTGTTTTTTGGGTTTTTCTAAAAGTAAAATAAAGAAAATAAAGAGGAGGCGTCCAAGGTGTTGGACGCCTCTAAGAAAAACATAAATATTTTTAAAAATAAAAAATAAAATAAAATAAATAAGTAGCATATACAGTGTTGTTGTTTATTACTATCCATGCTGCTGATGTGTTGCCCTGTTGGTTTTATGGTATGCAGGGCGTGATGAAGGGCCATATCAGCTGGTCTCTAGTGGTGGCAGCGTACCGTGGGCTGCCAGACTTCCAGAGGGCGCGTGTGGACGCCATAGGCTTTGGAGCCTTCCTCAGGATCGAGCCCTTCCGGCTCGACCTTCCTCTTATCCAGGCATTGAGGGAGCGGTGGCGTGCGCCGAGTCGGGCGTTTCTGATGCCCTGTGGGCACATGGTGCCGACGCTTGAAGACGTAGCTCGGATCACCGGGCTACGAGTTGACGGAGAGGCGGTCAGCGGGGTCACCTACCCCGACTATCGAGAGAGTGCCCTGGACCTGCTGTGGTTAGAGACGAGCGTGACCGACATAGACAGCAGGGTAGTCGGCCGAGTGGAGATTATGGAGGCGCTCGGATTCGTCGACCCGCGCCAGCGGGTTAGCGAGACTGGAGCGGAGTTTCTGGCACGACTGGAGGGAGATGCCCGTGCAGCTTTCACCCAGGACCCGAGCGAGCGGGAGCTGGTGAATCTAGACCTCCGGAGGTTTCTTTTCTTCTTCCTGGGCCGCCTTCTGCTGGGGACGAAGGGGGATGGCATCCACTGCCGCTTCCTCGGGATCCTGGCGGACCTTGACAGAGTGGGGCACTACGCGTGGGGAGCGGCTCTGCTTGCCCATTTGATTGCTGATCTCTCCCAGACTTCAGAGAGGGAGACGACAGTCAGCGGCTTCGCACCTTTTCTCCAGGTACACAATTTATTTATGCATTTTACCGTAGTTAAATATGCAATTACTCGTGCTAATGATGTATGATGGATGCAGGTGTGGAGTTATTACTACTTCCCGATGGGAAGGGCCAGGCAGGGGAACAGGAGAGCCGTTCCTCTAGCGCGACAGTGGAGGCCGGTCGTGGTAGCGCACCACACAGCTACCAGCTGGCGTCACTTCGTCGGGAGCTGAGCGAGTATCCCGAGGCCATGGTATGATGCGTATGATTTTTTTGTGTTTTTATGTATGTGACTGAATGGTAACTAACATGATGTATGTATGGTGATGCAGGTGGTGTGGAGACCCTACCTGGGCATGGGCGACGCTGGCCAGCCTTGGGTTGTAGTGGGTCTTCCTCGTTTTGGGCGGGTCGTGTGGGTCCATTGCCTGAACGAGATCGAGCCGCTGCGGCTTAGACTGGTTATGAGGACGTTGGGGCTAGCCCAGGAGTGGGTTGATGTAGATGAGCCGGCCCGCATCAGGCGGAAGACCAAGGGGAAGGCGAAGATTGTGGATTGGCGTACGCGCTTCCCAGCACAGTACCAGGACTGGCAGCAGGGCGGGGTCCCAGTGGTGTCCCATGTACATGACAGCACCGACTACATGAGACGATATCGAGCTACGTACGGGGACCGCCTCTCCCTCGGTGGTATGGCAGGGGTAAGTGTAAAATGAATATGCTTCACTCTTCTATGTGTATATGCATGTGATATTAACTTATATGCAATGCAGGATCCTCGTGACGACATGATCGCCGACCTGTGGGCCCAGTTGGCGGACGTCAGGCTACAGTTGGTGGCCATCCGACAGGAGTTGGAGATCCTGGTGAGTCTATGCAATGCATTTTTGTGACCTGGATTTTTGATACTTGGCCTCTGACTGTCGTTTGTTCTGTGTTTCAGCGGGCCCACCTGGCAGCGGCAGCCGGGATGGCTGGTGGAGCGGGTTCCAGTTCATGGGGTCCTCCCTCGGAGGTCTCTGCCCTTCAGGAGCAGCTGGCGTATGCGGTGGCTCGGGCTGAGGAGGCCGAGCATGACCGCGCGGCTCGAGTGAGTGTCTGCCTGACCCCGACTCTCCTTCTAGCTGCTTTCCTTTTATCACTGCTCTCTTACGGTGTATGCGTGTTTGGACAGGTGGCCGAGATTCGGGAGGCCCTGGCCCGTGCTATTCGTGCCGAGCAGGAGCGCGATGCTCGGGTGGCGGAGCGTGACGCCCGGATTGTGGAGCTGGAGGAGGAGCGGCGACGGGAGGCTGAGGAGCTCCCTCGTGACGTGTTGGATCTGCGGATTGCCCTCGAGCTGTCGAGGAGAGAGGCGATGAGAGAGAGAGAGGAGAGGGAGAGGGATAGGGAGATCCTAGAGAGAGAGAGGGAGAGGGATAGGGAGATCCTAGAGAGAGAGGGAGAGGGATAGGGAGATCATAGAGAGAGAGAGGGAGTACAGGAGGGCAGAGCGACATCGAGATTGGGACGAGAGGAGGGCCTTGGAGGCCCAGGTGAGGGAGCTCCGACTGAGTCTTGGCACGGCGGAGGGGAGACTTCGGGAGAGTGAGGAGTGGTATCAGAGGGCGAAGGAGTGCGGGGCGCGACTTCATCAGTCTGGTTCCTTTTCCGTGGGCAGCTTTCTAGTTTCTTCGGCCGAGGAGCGTCGCCGCACCTTGGAGGCTGGCATGCTGCCACCTGGGGAGGCGAGCATGACTTCTCAGGGTTCGCAGAGGCCCCCTAGGGATCCCCGTCAGAGGAGGGAGGAGAGAGATGACCAGGAGGGTGATGGCGAGAGTTAGAGAGTTGCTTGTACACTCCACCCTCCTTACTGCATGATGTACTTTCGACTATTATATGAAATGAAAATGGCTTTCTTTTGTCGTATGCACTTTTCCCTTTTCCACGCTTCTTCTCTTGCACCGAGTTATTTCGAGGCACGCTTCACGAGACCTTGCCCTGAAAAGTAGAGAACTACGCCTTGCACGGAGAGATCATCCTTCTTTCTTTTCTTCCTTCTTGGGCGCATCCTGGCGCGAGGATGCGTCTTATCCTTCGAAGTCAATTTTAAAGCGCCAGGCGGCCTTTCTTTCTTCGTGCCTTACCCGCAAGCGAGCCCGCCTCCTGTCGAGATTTGCTCGCCCCTTTCCGTCTTCTTCCTCTCTCGATCAATGGAGTTCGGTGGGCCAGACCATGGTGAAGGTGGAGAGGGACGTGGGACTCCTCGCCTGAGGAGGGACACGCGAGAGCACGGAACGGCATCCATGGAGGAGGAAGGGCCGCTTCGGGCCCCCGAGGGACCCGAGGGGCCCGATGTCGCGGAGGGAGGTGAACACGGATCGGTGAGTGCTTCGGTTTCCCCTTCTTTGATCTATTTTGAGTTTTGAAGCGAGGCATGCGAGGGGGAAAAGGGTTCGGCGAGTGTTGCACTCAAATGATGGACGCGTCCTAGGCAGGGGAAGTGTTCTTTGTTATGATGCGAGGCCCTTCTTTCTTGGTGCAGGACATGGCGAGGACCCAGGGCCTGGCCGATGAGTGGGTGAGTGCAGACGAGCCGAGCCGTGTAAGGAAGGAGAGTCGTGGCAAGGCGAAGCTCGAGGATTGGCGCATACGTCTCCCTGGACAGCAAGGGAGCGTACTGGTGCAGGATAGTGCCGACTTCCTGCGGCAGCAGTGAGAGAGTTATGCAGGGCTTCCCCAAGCCGGGGATACGTGCGATGTCGACGGGTCTCGTGCCCAATTAGCCAAGGTCAGGCGGCAGCTGGCCGCCACTCAATAGGAACTGTCGCTCCTGGTAAGCTAAGTGCTGCATTTTCTATTTTTAAATGTGGAGCTTAGCTGACTGCTGTTGTTTGTTCGTTCCAGCGTGCCCAGCAGACAGCGATGGTGGGAGTGGCTGGCGGCGCATCTTCCAGTTCCTCGGCCCCTTTTCTTGAGATTGCCTCCCTCCGGGAGCAACTTGCCGGTGCGGTGACTCGGGCTGCCCGGGCGGAAGAGGAGCATGATGCCTGGGTAGCGACTGTAGCAGAGCTGCGACATCGCGGTAAGGAGAGACCTTCTCCAGACATCCTGGAGTTAAGGGTTCTTCTGCAGATGACGAGGAGAGAGGCAGAGAGAGAGAGAGTCGAGAGAAGGGCCGAGCGTCAGCGGGATCAGACCGAGAGGAGGGCCTCGGAGGCCCAAGTGAGGGAGCTCCAGCTGGGCCTTCAGGCCGTCGTGCAGAGGCTAGGAGGGATGGAGACGCGCTACGAGAGAGCGCGAGAGTTCGGGGAGCGACTGCGCCAGTCTGGTCGCTTTGCCGCTAGTGGCTTCTTCGCCACGCAAGGGGAGGAGCAGCGAGTCTTTGCTGTGGAGCCGACGCCATGAGGCGAGGCGGGTGCTACTGCACGGGGATCCAGGAGGCTTCTGAGGGACCCTCACCTCAGGGGAGAGGAGAGGGACGCCTAGAGGGACGAGCATGAAGATAATGGTAAGAGTTGGCGAGCTAGTGGACCCGCCTCCTCTCTATGATTGTAGTGTTTATGACAGCTTATGTAGAATTATGAATGGAGTGATTTGATTTTCTGCTGCTTGTTTATTCTCTTGTGCGTTCCTTCTTCCCTACACTTCTTCTCCTTTGCACTGTTCCCATGTGATGGGTCTGCCGAGACTCCACCCCAAGCGGAGAATCGCGTCTTGTTGTGACCATTTTCCACAGGAATCTACCATCGAAGTCAATAATGACGGCCCTAGTTCCTTCTCCCGGATGTCGTGTCAAGTTTTGCGGACGTCCTCCAAAACATGATAGGGTATCCCTAGACAACATAGGGGGGGCTAGTCGTCATATTCTTCGTCCAATCAATCACCCTGTGCGAGCGGTGAAGTGACACACGGGACCGCATGGCAGGTGCCTCATCGCGAGGGCTATCATTAAAGGTGATGGAGGCAATCTTGGCCTGCACTCCTTCCATTTCTATAAATTCTTGTCCCTTTTATCCTTCTAGGTATATCGAGAGCTAACTCGAGGAGCACAAGTTCTCACGGGAGAGGAGGAGTTCAAAATTCCGAGAGTTGGATGGAGGGCGAATCTTCCCACTCCTCGAAGAGAAGCAGGTCCAGTGGTAGTAGTTCCAGAAGACTTTCGGACCTCGAAGGGCACTTTAGCGAAAGGACCCGACCATAACTCGTAAGTCAAGTTTTCCTGCCCCCCTTCTTTTTTTTTCCTTCTTTTTTCTTCCTTTCTTTCTGACCAAACCTCCTCTCCATTCCCTGCATGCGTAGAGTGTGATGAAATCACAGATCTCATGGGAGTTGGTAGTGACAGCATACCGAGGTCTCCCAGATTTTCAGAAGGCAAGGCTAGACGTGATGGGATTTGGCACCTTTCTTCGGATCGAGCCGCTCGAGCTCGACCTGGTTCTGATCCAAGCCTTGTGTGAGAGATGGGACCCAGTGAGTCGGGCATTCCTGATGCCCTGGGGGCACATGGTGCCCGGCTTGGAGGATGTGGTCCGGATCACAAGCCTGAAGGTGGAGGGCGAGGCAGTGACCGGGGTCACTTATGCGGATTACCGAGAAGGTGCTCGGAAGCTACTGGGTTTGGACCTAGATGGTCAGAAAAACAGGTCGGTAGCTAGGGCGTCCCTCATGGATGCATTAGGGCTCACCGACACTCGTCGGCGGGATGATGAATCCTCAGAAGAGTTCATGGAAAGGATGGAAATAGGATGCCGTGCCGTGTACTGCACAGATTTCGGCAACTGGGAAAGATGCAACATAGATTTGAGGAGATTTCTCCTCTTCCTTTTGGGGAGATTGGTACTGAGCTCGAAAGGGGACGGTATCCAATGTCGCTTCCTGGAGCTGCTATCAGACCTTGAAAGAGTAGGATACTATGCCTGGGGAGCTGCCATGCTGGCACACTTGTTTGCAGGCCTGTTCCAAGAAGCGGATCGTGAGATGGCTGTGAGTGGTTTTACACCATTCATCCAGGTATTTTTGGTTTTGCTTGTTTTGTATTTTTTTTTATGTTTTTGCAAGGTACTGATGACCTGCGCCGAGCAGCTGTGGAGCTATTATTACCTCCCCATGGGGAGAGCTCGGCATTGGCGACCCGCGATGGTGCTACTAGCCAGGCGGTGGGAACCCATCATGAGTGCGGCACCCCTAACCTACCAACTGATGGTGCTAAGGCGGGAGCTACAGGAGTTCCCTGCAGCGATGGTAAACTGGAGACCCTACTCAGACATGGTCGATGCCGACCAGCCGTGGGTTCTAGCAAGTCGTGCCCGGTTCGGACGGGAATTGTGGATGCACTGCCTGAATGAAATCGAGCCGCTTCGGCTACGATTGGTTATGAGGACTTTGGGACTGGCTCAAGAATGGGTGGATTCAGCTGCGCCACCTCGTGTTGGGAGAGAGACGTGAGGACCGGCGACCTGCATTGACTGGCGTGTGCGATTCCCCGAACAGTACGAAGACTGGCAACGGGGTGGCATAATCGTGGAATCGCAGGCACGGGATAGCGAGGATTACCTGCGTCTATACAAGACAAGGTACGCAGAGCGGTTCCAACCCCGGGGACTTGCGGAAGTAGGTCTCCCCTTTTCTCTTTTCTTCTTTCTCCCTTTTTTGGTTTTCTGGTGGAAATGCTGACTCGTATGGCTGCAGGATATCCGTGATACGATGATAGCGACTTTACGAACTCGCTTGGCAGAGATGGAGCAACGGTTGGGCGATGCCCGCGGAGCTACGAGCGCCTTGGTAGGTGTACAGTGCGTTCCTAATTAAAACCCCAGATTCTAGATGTTGGCTGCTAATTCACACGGTCGTAGCATGCCCAGATTGGCGCGGCTTCCCCAGCGATGGGAGTAGGTGGTGCCTCTTCCAGCTTGTGGATTCCCACCTCAGAACTTGACTTGCTTCATGAGCAACTTGCTCACGCCACGCAGCGTGCTGCGGAGGCAGAAGGGATGCTCTGTATACAGGTAAAAGTTTCAGTGTTGAGTTCTCTTTGTTTACGCCTTATCGCGTATCTGAGATGGTACACTCGGCAGGAAAAGGAGACGGAAGAAGCGCTTGCCCAAGCTGCGCAGAGGGAGGCTAGGATAGCAGAACTGGAGAGGGAACTGCGGCGTCATCCTGATGATGACTCTTCCAAGGATGCTATGGAACTGAGGATCACTCTCCAGTTGGAGAGGGAAGACCGTGAGAGAGAACGGGCAGAGAGAGAAAGAGACGCAGGGAGAGAAAGAGCCAACAGATTGACTAAAAGGGAGGAACGAAGGGCCATGGAGGCCCAATTCTTCTAACTCCGAACTAGCCTTGGTCTTGCTGAACAGTGACTGAGAGATGGTGATGAGCGCTACCGAAGAGCACGAGAGCGTGGCTTTTGTGTTGGTAGCTTCTCTGCTGCTTCCGTGGATCAACGCCGGGGTGTGGGAATAGGAAGGGGAGTACAGAGCGGTAGGAGTACCGCTTTTCGTAGTTGGGTAGCACCTTTGAGAGCGTTTTACCCGGAGAGTAGTGGGACGAGTAATGCAGAGAGAGAGGGCGGAACTTGATGTAATTTTTTTTGGTTTTTTGGAATAAAATACAAGGTTCGGTTTGTTTGGTTTTCACCTTTGCTTCTGTTGCCTGAATCCCTGCACACATCACTGAAACAAACAAATCAGAATTTCTGTTCTGACTTGGCCCCTTGCTCAATAAGTAAATGGTCACTGTGACTGTTCTTGATAACTGGTCAAGGGGCCAAGCCTTTATTTAAGGAAGGCGAGAGAAAGATGCAGTGATGATAAATGCGACAGGCAAGCACACGAATGCAAACGGTATTAAAAGTGAGATGCTGCACGCAAATGCAATCATGCAAAATTGATTTATTTTCTTTTTATATTTGGTATTTTTTTTGTTTTATCATAAAAAAGATTTTTTTTGTTTGTAAATATGTACATTTTCTCTTTTCCATTTTTTGTTATTTTTATCATTTCAATTTTTTGTTGCTAACGCCTGGCAAGCACCTAAATGGCACCTAACCTACGTGAGAACAGGGGGTTTCTTACTAACCTCCCAGGTATCCTAAGTGCACATCTAGGTTGATTTGGGCCTCTGGACCCCTCGAATGATGATCCCGCCGGCTAAGACTTACCCTGATGATAATACCGTCATGCCATGCTTAGGCTCCCAGTCGCTTCCGACCATAGGGATTCACCCAAAAGGTGTTTGAGGTAAGAGATTTGCCCGACCCGGGTCTGTTTCCTCACAACTCTAGATGGTATATGATGGAACACCCTGGAACCCCAATGACCAACCAGCGCGACGCTGACCCGGAATCAGACGCCGTCGCACCCATAGGTGACGCGCTTGCATTGGCCTAAGCCCGAGGTTAAACAAGAAGACATCAAGGTGGTAAACAGGGGTCTTGACCAGCCAGAAACACGAGACTCCTTCGCAGCGATAGCTTTTGCTTTTCAAAGTAGGCAACCAAATGTGTATATTAAAATAAGGTCGCAGACCCTGGGTAGTTTTCACCCTTCAGAAACTCCATCGAACCTTCATCTTTAGAGGGAGAAGGAAGAGTGTAGGGGATAAACCTCCTGAGAGGACCGGCAAAGCCGTTAACCCGGCGAGCGAATAAGGGCCCATTAACTCTTTCCTTTCGGACAACTTCGGACCAAATCTCGAGCATTTACATTCCATAGCCCCCCCCCTTTTTGTGAATTCAAACTTTTGCTTTGAGGGGTTCCATTTATCGCATCAGGCACGGTCACGACCAGACTCTTGATTTTGGTTTTGTATTTATTTTTGTGAGGCAGATATAGTCGTTTGACGTTTGTGGGCTCCCTTTCGTATGCCTGCGGGGACACTGCCCTCTTCTCGTGCTCTGATATCCTACTCTTGCCCTTGGGGTTTGAGTTTCGGTTTCTCATGCTCAGCGTTTTAAGGGCGCCGACTGTCTCATTTGGTCGAAGAGAAAAGAATAAAGATTACAGCTTCCGGAGATCTTCTGGGTGGGGCCCCACCGTAGGTGATGCTACCGACTTTTTTTTTTGAATAAAATACATAAGTGAGCACATGTTAGCTTCTTTCGAGCGAGCATAGGCCGACGTGGCCGGACAGGGATCTCTACGGTTCTGGCAAACCAAGACCCGGTGCCTACCAAGCCTTAATGGGCCCTATCCTAACATGAAGGTTAGATGTAGTGACCTGACTACATGGTGACCACCAGGCATTGGCATTTTGAATTTTCCATATTTTTAGTAGTTTTTAATATTTTTTTGTTTTTGATGTTTTCTATCTTTTCATCATTTTTTTGTTTTGTGCTAAGGGTAGTATTTCTTAAGATAAAGCCCATTCTAAGGGTGGGATAACTCGGTCCCTTCGGCGTTGACTAGCTTGTAGGCGTTGCCAGGGTACACGGCTTGAATTATAAATGGTCCTTCCCAATTGGGTTGGAGCTTAGAACGCGGCCCTCCAGGTTTGACAAAAATTCTTTTTACGACCATCTCACCGACTTTGAATTTTCTCTCAACGACTTTCTTTTGGTAAAAGCGAGCGAGTCTATTTTGATACACACGCGCGTGTTCGGCAGCGGCCAGCCGCTTCTCATCCAAGAGTTCCAACTGGGCGAGGAGTGAATTACGACGATCGTCGAGGGGAAATTCCTCGTCCAATTGTACCCTGAGAGAAGGGATCAGAGTCTCGTACGGGACTACCGCTTCCATACCATAAGTAAGGGCAAACGGAGTCTGCCCGGTGGGGGTACGGATTGAAGTGCGATAGGCCCATAGGGCTTCGATAAGTTTTTCTGGCCAGTCTGAAAACTTACTAGACTCGCAGGTTTTTTTGATGATTTTGAGCAATGTTTTATTGGTGGCCTCCGCTTGGCCGTTACCTTGTGGGTAATAAGGCGATGAATGATGCAATGCAATTGCGTACCTTTTGCAGAGGTCGCATAGGTCCTGAGAAATGAACTGTGGCCCATTGTCGGTGACGATTGTGCTTGGGACGCCGAATCTGGCGAGGATGTTCTTCATGATGAACTTGCAGACTGTTGACGCCTTGATTTCCGCGTAAGCTTCGGCTTCGGCCCATTTGGTGAAGTATTCCGTCGCAGTAAGGATGAAAGATTTCTGCTTGGTGAGGGAATTGGGATCACCTAGGGGACCAATGATGTCGAATGCCCACATGGAGAAAGGCCACGGGGAGGATATTGGATGAAGTGAGGAAGATGGTGAATGGATTTTATCGGCGTGAAGTTGACACTTGACACACCTACGGACATAGACAGCACAATCCTCTTCCATAGTGGGCCAATAAAAGCCTTGGCGAATGATCTTCTTGGCGAGCATCTGACTATTCACGTGGCCACCGCACACACCCGAGTGCGTCTCCTCTACACATTTCCAAACTTCATCGTCACCAAGACATCTTAACAGAATACCAGTAAGGCTCCTCCTATAGAGTAGACCTCCAACCAATGTGTATTTCTGAGCCACCCTTCTTATGGCTTTCTTGTCCTCTGTGGTGGCCCCTTCAGGATAAGACTGATCTTGGCAGTATTTGACGATTTCATAGAACCATGGTTTCTCTTCATCAGCCAGTTCTTCTTCAGCCTCTGCCAACATGATTTCCCTCTTCTCAAGGATATCTTCCTGCAGGATCTTCCTTGCTATCCTGTCTTTGATATTTACGTAGGAAGCATCATCGATTGCAGGGGCGTGAAGTTTGTAGATGGAAATGGACTCAAACCATCTTCCTAGAGGGAACCTTATGGATGATGCCAACGAGGCGAGGGCATCGGCGAGAATATTCTGATGACGAGGGACATGAACAAAGATCAGTTTGGTGAACAGTTTGGCAAAGGCAGCAGTGAGTTCTTGGTATGGCTTGAGTTTGGGATCGCGAGTGCGATATTTAGTGAGCACCTGGCGAAGGATGAGTTGACTATCACCTACGACTCGCAACTCAGTGATACGAAAAGAATGAGCGAGTTCTAGGCCAGCTAGAAGAGCTTCATATTCGGCTATATTGTTGGTAACTGGAAATTTGAGCTGGTATGCCAATGGGAATGTGAGGCCTTCAGGCGACAGGAGGGCGACGCCGATTCCTCTCCCTTGAGAATTCAGAGCTCCATCAAAATATAGCGTCCACATTGGCTCATCTGATTGGTTGACGGACATTAGTTCCTCATCTGGAAACTCTGATTGGACGGGATCGAACTTGGGAAGAGGATGGTGAGCGAGATGCTCGGCTATGGCATAGCCTTTAATCGCCTTTTGCTGGATGTAGGTGATGTCGAACTGAGAGAGAAAACTTTGCCAGCGTGCTAGCCTATCCGTAAGGACGGATTTCTCCAGAAGGAATTTGATAGGATTCATTCGAGCAATCAAGTGGACCTCATGAGCCAAGAAGTAGTGCTTCAATTTCTGCACTACCCAAACGAGGGCAGCACAGGTTTTCTCCATGACGGTGTACTTCTGCTCACAGGGATTGAGAAGTTTGGACAAGTAATAGGTTGCCCGTTCCTTGCCTTCTTCATCAGCTTGTGCGAGGACGGCTCCCACGGAGTCATCCAAGACTGAGACGTAAAGGATCAGAGGTTTTTCTGGTTTGGGTGGAATGAGAACGGGTGGACTAGCCAGATATTCCTTCAACCCTTCAAAAGCTTTCTGACATTTAGAATTCCAGTGGAATTCTACTCCTGGCTTGGTCAACTCGTAGAGAGGTCTACACCTTTGTGAATGTTGGGACACAAACCGACGAATAAACTGCAACCTCCCGATTAAACCTCGGACTTCCCTCAAATTCTTGGGAGGCGGCATATCCCTGATGGCCTTAGCTTTGTCGGGATCTATCTCGATCCCTCTTTTACTCACAATGAACCCCAGCAATTTACCCGACGACACACCAAACACACACTTTTTCGGGTTCATTTTCAATTGGAACTCCCTTGACCTCTGCAAGACCTTAGCCAAAACTTCTGGATGTTCCATCCTGGTCCTTGATTTCACCAATAAGTCATCCACATACACTTCCAGATATATGTGCATCATGTCATGAAATATGGCCATCATCGCTCTTTGGTAAGTAGCTCCAGCATTCTTTAATCCGAACGGCATGATCACGTAACAATATGTTCCCCAAGGGGTAGTGAATGACGTCTTTTCCTGATCCACTTCTGCTAAACGAATTTGATTGTATCCTGAAAATCATCCATGAATGAGAGGGTTTCGTAGCATGCCGTGTTATCAATCAACACATCAATGTGAGGTAAGGGAAAATCATCTTTTGAACACGCGCGGTTAAGGTCCCGGAAGTCGATTCAAATCCTGACTTTCCCATCTTTTTTCATGATCGGGACAATGTTCGCCACCCATTGAGGATAAAGAACGACTCTAATGAACCTGGCTTTGTGGAGCTTATCGACCTCTTCTTTCATTTTCAAAGCCATCTGAGGGTGGAAACGCCTTAACCTTTGTTTTACCGAGACGGACCCTGGTTTTAGGGTTAAACGGTGTTCGACCAAGGTTGAATCTAGCCCCGGCATATCCTCGTAGCTCCATGCAAACGTGTCCTTATATTTCTTGAGAACTTCAATTAATGCCTCTTCTTTAGAGGGTGGTAGGTTGTCACTTATGAGGATGATCCTAGGGTCTTCCTCAGTTCTCAAGTTGACTTCTTTGGTGGATTCTTCTACGGCGGTTGACGGCTCATCGAATCTCCTCATTCCACTAGCATATGCGCCAGCCACGTCCTCATATTCCTCACCCTCATCTTCTGTAGGGTATTCTTCATCCGTGATCTCGTAGACTCCATACCCTTCATCAAATGCACCGTCGCCCTCACATTCTATCTCCGGTAGCTGGATGGGATTTTCTAGCAACTGGGGGATGGCAAGAAAGGCCTGACACCTGGCGGCTAAATCCAGAAGGAATCGACGAGGGATCTACCTACCCTTGGATTTCTTCCTAGGTACTACCCTTGGCCTATCATTCCAAGATTGACTGACATTATTTACAGAAGAAGAGGAAGACGAAGAGGATGGTGTAGAATGTACAGGAGAAGACCCCTCAGAGGAGAGGTAGAAAAGGTCGCTCATCGGACCTTGGACGGGTGGTCCGCAGGGCGGGAGGCACCCGTGGGAGATGTAGGAGGTTTCCTCAACGAAGATGTGTTGTTGAGGAGTTTGAAAATTGACGTTTTTTTTTCGTTTTCATTTTTGATGACAAAATTGTGAAAAGAGATCGGAGGAGAGAGAAAAGTAGTTATGGCTAGAGGATTGCGAGGCTCATAGAGCAGATCATGGTTGAAGACCTGGCGTGGGTTGAAAAGCCCGCGTAGGTATGTAAGCAAAGAAGGGGACCTGGGAAGATCATCAGACAATTGTCTGGCCCAGGAAGAAAATATCAGCAAAGGCTGAGACGAGTGGATGGAGAAGATGGCGGCTAATGAGCCGTTGACGGCAATGTTGAGGACGGATGAAGATCCGTCGATGACAGGGTCCTTCTGGCGAGGACGAGGATAGTTTGGAACCTTGGCAAGAGTGGTAATATTCTCTGGTATACCGGAGATCAATGGTGGTCCTTCAAGCTGCGGAGACGAGAACATCCTTTCCAGTGCAACGGAAATGTCCCGTATGTCAAACCATTTGTCCCACTCGCATTCCGGATCTTTGATCTTGCCTCTTTTGGTGATCCTCAGACATTTTTCAGCCAAATATACAGCATGTGATCCCCCATATGCTTCTCGTGGGTAATCTCCCATCTGAACAACGGGCCCTCTGTTGAAGTGGTTCGATAGAGTCCATGTGAGGGGCTTCCAATCCGCCTTGAACGGTCCTTTGAAGCCTAGGCCAAACCTGCGGTTCGGCCTAATTTCCTTTGGAGGTTTGAGTCTACCCTGTAACTGTGCGCCCAGACCTATACCCTGTTGATAGCCGATGTTCCTCATAATCTCCCAACCTTTGGAGTGAAAAGGGAGACATGATATTGCGGTTGCCCTGACCGGCTCCTTTGGTGCTAGTGGAACGTGAGATGAATCACGTATGTCCAGTAGTGACAATGTGGGCCGATGAGACGGCCAAACAGAGGGCAGAGAGGTGTTGATAGCGTCCACTGTGTGAAGGACAGGTGTACTGACCACTTTAATAATCCTCCCATTGTAAGGAAACTTCAGGCACTGATGGTTGGTGGAAGGCACAGCGTCCATGGCTTCGATGTAAGGGCGACCCAATATAGCCTTGAATGTGGGGTCCATGTCGAGGACATGGAATTCCGTGAGAACTGACATAGGGCCTAGTTCTGCCTTCAGAATAATCATCCCCTGCGGCGATCTTTTGCTATTGTCATAAACCGTGACTGTGATCGAGGAAGGTCTTATTTGTTCCTCGTTGACCCCACACAACTGAAGGGTGTCCATGGAGATCACATTTATGGACGCGCCTGTGTCCACAAGACACGGGTTTATGGATACCCCATTAATTTTTATTGAAATACACAATGCATATTTTCGAGCTTCCTTGGGAGCGAGCTCGTAGTTGTGGAACATGATGGCCGGTTGTGTGTCTGTTGGGGTGAGGACGGTCGAAATCTTCTCCACGGGGAGGTCCTCATTAACCATGACTTTTTGAAGATATTCCATCAAGGCCGCCTAGTGGGATGTGGATCTTTGAAGTAGCTCCAGGATAGAGATCTGAGCAGGCGTCTTGTCCAAGTGTTTCAATAGATCATACTGTGTTCCAGGGATATCTCTTTCTGGTTGTTCTCCATCATCCTTCTCTGGCTGAGATTGCTCAGGATTCTGACTGTTGTGGGGGAAAATCATGTGGAAAATCCTTCCACTCCGGAGCACCATTGCCTGCGGCTTTTGTACCTCTGTGGGGGTAGCAGTGGGTTTTAACAGGGATTTGAGGGGTAGTGGTGGAGGAATGGTTGATGAAGCAGGGGTGATGACGGGAGTAGGGATTCTGATGAGGGGTTTGTTAGGTGGAGGCATGGTGGAGGTAGAGGGGATATCACACGGATTATGGAGGATAAGGGGTCTGGAAGGTGGAGGTGGAGACGAAGTAGAAGTGGGTAGGGCTTGAAGCGGGCAATGATTTTGAGGTGGGTGATAGGTAATGAGTGGTTTTGAAGGCATTAGTGGTGATATGGTGGAGAAAGACGGGGTTATGCATGGTTGACGGATGATAAGGGGTTTAGAAGGCGTAGGGGTAAATGTGGTAGAGGTGGATGGTAAAGTGGGGGAGTAAGAGAAGATGAGAGGGTGTGAAGGCGTAGTGGAGAGTGTCGGTTGATAGGAGATCGGGGTGCGGATGAGAGGGCGTGATGGTAGTGGAAATGGTGAAGGCGATATTGACGCGGGTTGGTGAGAGAGAGGTGCTACCCGGGAAAGGCAAGGGTGTTGCGTGATGATAGGATTGGCGGTAGAAAGAATGGAGGTACTTTCCGGGTACCACACCTGCTCTCTCCCGACTTCCGGGAAGAAGGAGATGGGGTTAACCTGATGATTGGGCTGTTGGTGCTCCGGTAATGGATTCTGGATTATGCCCATGTTGGGCTATTGTTGTGGGGCATGCTGAGGCTGTTGTTGTTGTTGTGGTTGCTGCTGCTGTGGCCTATGAGGAGGTCTCCTAGCCTTGAGAGCGGCGACGTATCATCTCATTTCATCCCAATCTATTTGATGTTCATCATTCATATCATGGATGTAATCTTTGAAATGGAAGCAGTAATCTACTGTGTGTTCTGGCTGCCTGTGGTAGACGCAGTATTTGGAGGTATCAACATTCGGGGGCCACACGGGCCTTTCCCTGGATAGCACAAGTATGTTTGAGGCCATGAGGGCATTGAAAATATCCGCCAGAGTTTCTGGCAACGGTGGATAGTAGGCTCTCTTGGGACCGACCGGCCTCCTTTGTTGCTGTTGGGGACCATAATTCCCCGGGGGTGGAACTTGGTTGGACTGAAGCGGTGGTTGTTGTTGCTGAGGTTGTGGTTGTTGTTGCCGGGGTTGACATAATGGAGGCATATTATCCTGGGGTGGATTATTTTGGGGTGGAGGACGAAGAGGGAAAGGACCTGGTTGGAGGGGAAGTCGGGGCATTTGTGGAGGCCTTGGGTTGACTGCATAGTTGGCATTGTTGACCGCACCCACTTGCTCATTTGTCACGACCCCTTCCGTAGCTCCGCCCGGGACACCAGCGCCTGTCTTTCTAACCACTTTGGGCCTCGGCGACTCAAACATGTTCATAATGGGGGAGTCTTTTAACTGGGTTTGGATGTACCGGGCCCTTTCATAGAGTTCCTCCATTGTAGTAAGTTTATTCATGGCCAGGACGTGTCTGAACTGTGGGGTTGCATTAGACACAATCATCTTCACTTGTTCGGGCTCGGAAAGGGTATCCCTTATTCTTTCCGCCAGAGACCTCCATCTATCAGCATAGCGGACAAAATCCTCGTCGGGCTTCATCTTTTCGGCCACTAGGTCGGTAATGGAGAGTGAGGGACCGACCCTATCCCTATATTTCTGCAAGAACCTTCTCTGGACTATTTCAAAATTTTCGGCCTCGCGGGGCTCCAAAGAATAGAACCACTCAAGCGCGGGACCATCCAACGATCTTCGAAAGAGGTATGCCAGGGACCTCTGATCGTTTTACCAATAGGAGGACTCATACATAAAATCCTTGAGGTGAATGAAGGGGTTGCCAGTACCACTGTATCTGCGGTACGTGGGCATTTCGGAGGGAGGAAGATGAATGACGGGAAGGATTGGCAAAGCAACCTCTGGGGTGGCTTTCACGTCCACCATTCTTCTCAGATTTTGAAACTGCTCGTCCATGCGATTGAACCTATTGAGGAGCGATTGGGCGAGCTCCTCTGGAGGTGAAGGTGGTACTTGCCACTGGGGGAGAAACTGTCTCCCGGAGACTTGAGGGGGGAACCCCGAATGAGAGGGAGCTGCCGGACCGCCGACAGTCGGACCCGGCTGAAGCGGTATGTGGGGAACAACGGGAGTTTGAGATTGTGACGGGAACTGGAATGAGGGTGGTTGTTGGCTCGCTTGTCCTTGAAGCGAGGGAGACTGGATGGCTTGCGCCAATGAAGGAGATGGAATGGCCTGCACGGACTCTTGGAGAGGTGCGATGGCCGGAGTTGATTCCTGGGGCGTGGGGGAAACAGATTTCCCCTTCAGAATGGCCTGGAAGGCCCGGAGCTGTTCAGAGGTAAGCTCCGTGTTGGCGAGGACGCCCAATAAGGAAGAGATATCCTGTGGTGGGGATGTGTCCCCGGCAATAACCTGCACCTCATGCGAGGGCTCATGAGAAGGACCCGAGTCCATAGCATAGACTCGCGGGTCGGCTGACAAACCACGACTAGGGTGGTTCTCCTCAAAAGACTCGTGAGCCATGCTCACAGTTTTCCCAGAACGCAAAAACATACACTAGCAAGCAGGTAGCAGAGATTATCAAACAAGTCGATGCCTTTACCCCCTTTTTTGTGTTTTGATTTTGATGATTTTTTTTATGTTTTTAAAGATATCCGAAGTTCACACAAAATAGGGACCCTAGTTTATTTTTGTTTCACCGCCGTGTCAGCTAGGGTCTCTCGTCTCACCACGAATGGGATGACTAACTCCGGAGAACTTCAATGGTACAACCAGCACAGTGAATGAAGAGGAGATTCTTCGATGTCGGGGACTTACGGAGGTCCTAGTGGAGGAGATTCTAGTCCGTTGAGAGGAATTCTCAAACGGAGAGTCCTTCCTTCACCGGGAAAGGGTGATCCTTAGAAAAAATGAAAAAGGATATAAAAAGAGGGATGGATGTATGCAATGGAATGCTGACAGAGATATAGAGTAAGAAAATAACAGAAATAATAAACATATAATGAACACCCAACCAATCACAACTGACAGTGCTGCCGTGAGCACAACGGGGGCGCGCAAGGGCGCCAAGGTGGAGAGGCACGGACGGCGCCGAACTTGCAAGGGTAGTCAAAAGGAAGCAGTAGAGGTCCCACCGTGATCGCCAATCTATGAGCGACGTCACGCGGTTCGGGGAGCGAAGAAGACGTGGAGCCCGCGGGCTCCTTTTGTTTGCTGCAACACAGAAATAAGAGAAAAGAGAAGGGGCCACCACGGGAGATTGCTCCGGCGGGGCGAGCGGGATAAATGTAATATAGCAAGATATGGGGGTTAAACGGCCATAGCGGGAAGTGACTCGCCGCGGCCTCGGGGGGACGGGAATGGTGCAGAAATCAAATAGCAAGAATTGAAACGGCCATTGGGGAAGTGACTCGCCGCGGCCTCGAGAATATGAGCAGATAAGAATATAACAGAATATAAGGAGAATATAAAGAACGGGAATTTAAACGGCCATTGGGGAAGTGACTCGCCGCGGCCTCGAGAATATGAATAGATAAGAATATAACAATATATAAAGAGAATATAAGAATGGGAATTTAAACGGCCATTGGGGAAGTGACTCGCCGCGGCCTCGAGAATATGAGCAGATAAGAATAAAACAGAATATAAAGAGAATATAAGAACGGGAATTTAAACAGCCATTGGGGAAGTGACTCGCCGCGGCCTCGAGAATATGAGCAGATAAGAATATGACAGAATATAAAGAGAATATAAGAACGGGAATTTAAACGGCCATTGGGGAAGTGACTCGCCGCGGCCTCGAGAATATGAGTAGATAAGAATATAACAGAATATAAAGAGAATATAAGAACGGGAATTTAAATGGCCATTGGGGAAGTGACTCGCCGCGGCCTCAAGAACATGATGTGATCGCTAGGGGCCAAAAGACCCCAAAATAAAGAAAGTGATCGCGCCTACCTCAAGAGCGGGAGATGGCGGGTTGCTTCTTCCTCCCCCTTCGGCCGGCCGACGGAGAGGGCTTTCCTTGGGTACCCTTGCAAAACAACGACAAATAAGTAACGAGTGGATTAGAAAGATGAAGGTGTAGTATTCAAACCCTTGCGATAAAAATAACGAAATGATGGCAAGACACACACCTGGTTGGTGTTGTCTTTTAAACCCCTCTCGGACTCGAGTAGGAGGAAAATGAGATGATGGATGCAAGAAGTATATAAGAAGTGGCGCCCTTATGAAGGGGGATAGAGGATGTGAGATGATGAATGCAAAAGAACTACGAAGAAAAGGAAAGGACTGGCTTATTGGATGTGCCGATGGTGAAATCCGGCGGAGCTCCGGCAGCGTAGGGACGACGTGGAAGCGCGGTGGATGAAGGCGACCTTCCTCTCGCGAGCGTGGGCACCCGAGAAGCCGGCGGAACCTCCACCTACAAAAGACCCCACGGGTTAGAAATGACTCCGGTAGCCTCTGGGCTCCGGCAGCCTATCGGATCTCTTAGAAGCTCCCCCAGAACTGAGGGGGTGGGCCTCTATTTATAGGGCTCCGGAGGGTGGAGGCGTCCAGGACCCTGGACACCTCCATCAGGACAAAAAAGATATTTTATTCTATTTTTATTCATTTTTTCCGAATATTTTCATAGAGGCGTCCAGGGTCCTGGACGCCTCCATAAGTCCCACCGAACTCCACCGAAAGTCGCACGCGGTTTAACACAACGCGTGGTTTTGGAGCGGCGACCCGTGATTTGGAAATGGACGCGTCGAGTCGGCTGGACGTCTCCACAATTTGGATTCTTTCACACACGACAAACCGTCGATCGGTGGGCGGGGCCCCGTGAGTGAGTTGATGGAGGAGTCCAGGGGCCTGGATGCCTCCAAGAAAATATTTTTTTATTTTTTTATTTTGTTTTTTTATGCCAACTGGCTTTTTATATTTTTTATTTTTGTTTTCATGGAGGCGTCCAGGGGCCTGGACGCCTCCATTAATATTTATATATATATTCATTTTTTTGGGTTTGAAAAATAAATAAAAATAATGGGGGCGTCCAGGAGCCTGGACGCCCCCATTATTTTTATTTATTTTTCAAACCTGGGTCCTCAGACAAGGCGTTGGCAGCCGCCCGGCAGACACCCTTCCTAGTTCTGGAACCTTCCGATGCGTCTGACTGATGTTGATGCCGTCCGAATGCTGCGACGAGACGATTCCGGATGCCGAAAAAGGTAGAAGAAGACCCAAGAAGAGGAAGCACTCAAGTGATTCAAAATGCGAAAGCCGTCGCGGGGCGTCGTATAGTAATATGAGACTTTCTTAGGAGACGTCAGGAATGGCGTGTCTACAGAAGGGTTAAAAGTCAATTAAACACATGGGGGGACAAAGGGGTTAAAATGTCAAAGATGACACCTACCATGTCTCGTGGTCAAGGGGGCGCCCCCCCCCCCCCCTTTATAGGTAATATTTGATTTTTGTAAAAAATCCTATTAGAACTAATTAGTTCTATCCCTTATGTACCCACCCTAACCCTAGATCTAAGGGTAGATTAGGTCATTTTTCATTTCTTATAAATGCTATGTATTTTCCCATTTCAAGAATTAATGAAGTGAAAAATTGGCATTTGCTCCAAGGAAGGGTGCGCCCCTGTCCCTCTCTCCCTAGTTCTTCTTCCTCCTCCAGCCCTCTAGGGTGTGAAGCCCATTCTCCTTAGCCCCTCTGAGTTCCATTTCTGCCGCCGCCGCCATCGCACCGCCGTCGCGCCACCGCCACCATCGCCGGATTCTGTCTACATCAGGATAGAAGCTCATCTCAAGATTTTTATCTCTAGTTCTTGTTATCTGATCGAGCCCTAATTTTGAGGGTTTGTTTTGTCTATCTCCCCTAACCTCCAGTTCAAATTTTGTGTCATTTGGACTTCATTTGGTATTTTTCCCGTATTTATTATTTCCCCCCTGTAATCTGTCATTCTGCAGATCTACGGGACAGAGCCACCTTCTTGTATTTTTCTCACCCACTTATAAATTTCCCAAAAAATCACAAAACTTCCTCAGTGTTCCTCACATATACCCCCTTCCACCATAATTTTCGTGGAGTCTAGAAAAATCATTTCCTCTTCAGTCAAAGGTCAGTCTCAGGAAAAACACAGTCTGCCATGTGTGTCTGTCAGTCCGGATCAGAAAATAAAATAGTGTTACAGTCATTCTCATCTTCAATCCGTTTGATAGATGGAGCTGTGAAACATTTATGTTGTAGTTCTATGAGTGCTCTTTCCAACGGTACCAGCCACGCCTCAATCGGCCTCCGGATTGGAGGATCATAATTCTTGCAACCGAGGCGTGCAGATCTGTTCCTTGTGCAGGTCTGAAATTTTAGTCCGGGAATAATTCGTGCAAAATTATCAAAAGTCAACTTCTAGAACCACCACTTCAGGGAGTCGATCAGGGATACCCCGCCATCGTCCCAGCCAAGCGGCGCCTTCAGAAAACCTCAGGAGGGCATCGTTCCTTTGGAATTTGTGCCTTACTGTCCAGCGAGTTAGAACTGAGTCGGCGCAGTATCGAGTCGGCGCAGGACCGAGTCGGACCAGCAGGCCGAGTTCGTGCCGTACGCACCTCCAGATTGCTGCCCGTCAACCCAGGGTCGGTCCTCCCGGGCCCCACTTGTAGCCCTTTACCTCCCTGCGTGGAGTGGGCAATAAAATTCACGGTTGTAATTAACTTTTTACTGTTGTTATCGGGAGTTACCGTAACTGGCCGAGATCGTCTTCCCCACGCCCAGAGCGTGGAGGTATCGTGTTCGCTCTCTTACTCGGCTGTGCTTTACTCGTATTTATTCGTATATGCCGTTGCATGTGATAGGTTATTAGCCCGTTATATCATTTTTATCACCGTTGTGAGTGAGTGTAACACGTCCCGTGACTCAATCCGAGTTAACGCAGAAAGGTCGATACCCGAGACTCACTGCCGGTTTCTCAACCGCGCACGGTCCAGCGTTTCCCTCGCATAGGGACGATCGTGAGCTAGAGTCCCAGGTTGCGTGTCCGTCCCGCATCAATTTGGTATCAGAGCGCCAGTTGAGTCTAGGGTAGTCATTTGTAAAAACTCCAAAAAAAAGAGTCGTTTAAGTCGAGTCTAAGTCTAAGTCGGTCCAAGTGTCACATTTGCATACCATTAATCGGTATATCAAAAGGTGTTGTCCGAACGTTAGACTACGCCTATCGGGAAGGTCGCACACTTGCGCGAGTGATCTTCGGATCGATTAGCTCCGCCACGTACCGAGTCTTGGTTGTGTCTAGGTTAGTAGTCGAGTCTCATTCCAACCTTAAATTGTCGTCGTTTTGGAGTCGTGTCTACTGTCTTTCCCACGGTTGGTATGGTCACCCTATAGCTCCTCTAATGCCCATGGCTTCCCCATCGCCCAAGCGATATGACCATTGGTCCACCCATGGGCTTGGCAACCATCCTCTCCACTTCCGTAGGCCCGAAGCCTCGGATTTTTATGGCTCCAATGACCCGGGCATCTACCTCAAGTGGGAGGCCACCATGGACACCTACTTTCATTGTTATCCCATGTCCGAAGTCGGGCAGTTCTATTATGCCAAGGAGCGGCTTCTACACAAGGCCGCCGAAAAGTGGGACCACATTGAACGATTGCGAGAAGTTAGGAGGTAATGGCCCATCGAGTCATGGTGGGACATGAAGAGAGAGCTTAGGAAGGTCTACGCGCCCCACCCATCTACCTCCAACCACGGGGGTCATGCCACGAGCCAACCCCACTACATCACCCTCAAGCAAGTGGGCCACACCTCCAACCAACCGTACCCATTCGCCCCCAACCCATCCTACACAAGTGCTACAAATCTAGTGAGTCCTAGTCGGAGGCAAGGAGCCCCACACTTTGACGAGCCCCGGCCCAAGCCGAGGTCGGTTGATTACGGGCACGTCCACCGCGATACCCCTACTCAAACCCACACCCTTGCTGAACTTGTGCAAATGCTTTCGGATCGGGTGGATAGGAGGTGCGCTTTTATTGAATCGCTAGTCTCCCCTTGCCCACCTCCGTGACCGGAGGTAGCCATACTCGAGCCTAGGGAGGCCATAGCCCGTAGCCCCAACCTGGCCCTACCTATGGGGTCCCAAGGGCCTCTTTCCCTCCTCGAGGACATACCTTCACCACCCACGAGAGCTCCAATGCCACCACTCTCTACTTCCAAACTTTATTCGGAACCATCTTATTTGGAGCCACCTTAGCCCGAGCCACACGTGTTTCTAACGGGTACGCTATACATAGCCGAGCCACTTCTTAGTTGGCTCAAGGATGGCTTGGTCCTACCCCCTTACCCCTCCATGGGCCCCACCTTACCCCTAGTACCCGTCAACTCCTACCACACTACATTCCGCTCTAGTCACCATGTTGACACATTGGGTGACCTTATTTTGGGTTTAGGGCGGCAATGGCAGTTGACGCACTCCTTGGCCCGAAGCTTCGACCAACCCACTAGTCTTAGCTTCACCCATCCGGCCTTAGGGTCCATTACCTCCGTGTGCACCGTGGGTTGTGTCACCACGGAGATTCTCTTTTTCCTTCCCTTGTCGGTCGAGCCCGAATTCATACCCTTTTGTCCGAGGGAGGAATCAAACTTCTATTGTGCCCCTTGTGATTTGATGATAGGGACTTGTTGTTTGGTTGTTTTGATGATAGCAACTCAATGAGTCTCCACATAAGAATGATGATGAAATGATGTTTTGAATGCATTATTCTGTTTGAATGTTCTGGTATATAGATTGCATTCTTGTTTTCTTTCTCTCACTGCATCGGTTCAATTTATGTCATATGAATACTATGCATCAATGCATTAACAGAGTCTATACATCGTCAGGTTGCTTGATCAGTGCATTAACAGAGTCTATACATTCGTTAGAGCTCAGCTCGTGGCTTAGTCTGTTCATCCATGTTCATTTTGCATGTGTGCATCTCTCAGCAAAGTCTGTACACTCTACGGTTGGTTTATGCATATTCAATGTCTGCACGCTATAAAGTCTGTATAAAGTTTTTGCCTAGATTGCATCAGACAAGTCTGTACATTCTTCAGCAGCAAGTCTATACATCGTCTTGGTGTAGGCGTGGCAAAGTCTGTACATTGCATCACATGCTCACACACTCGCAGGTCTATACATTGGCTGCTGCACTTGCAAGTCTATACATTGGCTGCTGCATGCTCACACAACCATTAAGTCTATACATCGTGCATCCTCAAGCCAGTGCTTGTTAAGATCCGTCTCACTTAGCGTCTCACTTAGCGTCTTACAAGTCTGTACATTGTTTTAGCATGATCCGTCTCACCTAGCGTCTCACTTAGCGTCTTTGTGCATGCATCATTCAAAGTCTGTACAGCCTGTGTTTGCAAGATCAAGTCTGTACATTGTCTTAGCATGCATTCATTACAGCAGAGTCTATACATTCTCTGCTGATATGTTTGTGCATAGTTCGTGCATTGATTTATCTCGCACACACATTCAAAGTCTGTACAGCATGTGTTCGCAACACTAAGTCTGTACATTGGCTGGCTGCTGCAACACTAAGTCTGTACATTGGCTAGTTGCTGTAACACTAAGTCTGTACATTGGTTGGCTGCTGCAACACAAAGTTTGTACATTGGCTGGCTGCTGCATTGCACGCGCTCAAAGTCTATACACTGCTTGCACGTGTTCAAGTCTATACATTCCTATCTTTACCTACGTTGCACGAACATCAAGTCTATATATTGTGCATCGTTCAAAGCAGAGTCTACACATTACCTGCTGTTGTGTTCGTGCATCATTTGAGTGAGTCTGCACATTGCTGCATGCTGAGTCTACACATTTGTTTGGCATGTCAGGGCACTCATCTTAAATGTACATACTTTGAAATATGCATACTGCATTACACACTAGCAAGTCTATACATCGATGCTGCATGCATGCATTCTAAGTATGCACATTATTTATACATTGCACGCAGAGTCTGCACACTCTTTGTCAGCAACTCTGTACATTGATGTAGCACGCATGCAGAGTCTATACACTCATAACCTTAGCCAGTGCATTCTGTGCTTCAAGCATACACAAAGTCTATACAACCTCCATTGGTTCACTCGACCAAGTCTGTACAGCCATGCACTATCTTGCTTGCATGAATGAAGTATGTACAAAGTTTTACAGTCTTAAACTGATAATTCTCTTCGACTGACTGACATGTATATCCTTCAAGAAGAAAAAATGATATGATTGGGCACGTGATCCGAGGTTGACACCTGCCACGTGATCTGAGGTTATCTCTGGACAAAGAGGGCACAAGCCCTGCACACGCCCTAGCTGCTGCTGCTATAAATATGGAGCTTGTTCCTCAGAAGAAGACTGATCGTGATGAGGACATCCCACGACACTCGCTATGGCTCGGGTCGCCTGCACACCCTTGATTTGGTCGACTCATTCTCATCTTATGTATCTTCCTTTTATTGAGTCTTATCATATGTAATTTTCCTTTTATTGGGTCATGTCGCATGTTTTTCCTTTTATTATGTCATGTTGTACTAGTCCATTTCTCCTATTTGGTCTAATTGGGCCCTAATACCTTAGTTTGGGCCTATTGGACTGAGTCTAGGACATGTTTGGTCTTTTGCCTTAATGGCAGGGTTATTTTTGTCTTGTAAAGATGGGTTGCCTATAAATAGCCCCCATCTCCCTCCATGTACTCACTTTTGATGAAATATTGAAAACTACTTCATTCCACCTCTCAAGATCTCTCTCTTTTACTCTCTCTCTCTCTCTCTCTCTCTCTCTCTCTCTCTCTCTCTCTCTCTCTCTCTCTCTCATTCTCTCTCTCCCCAAGGGGAGTTCGACCCTCTCTCTCTCTCCTCCTTCCCCCTCACTTACTCCAACCCCCAACCACCTCCACTACCTCACCCACCTCCATTAAGGCCCTCCACTTCCCCATAGCCCCTCATTTACTCCCCCTCCTTGTCCCAAAGCAACTCTTCCACCTTCCAACACAATCCCCCCACTTCCCCACACAAATTCCACCCCTCCCAAGGCCAATTTCAAATTTGAACCTTCCCTCCATTGCCTTGGCAGCCCCATACCCCTCCCCCCTCAAGCCAAGTTTGCCCCCACCCTCCATTCACACTCCCCCTCTCTCTTGTGCACACCCACCTCTCCACCTCCACCTCCAGCAGCTCCAGCCAGGTTCGCCATCACCCCTGCTCCCCTCAGCCCTCCAGCAACCTTCCTCCATATCCCACAGCCCACAGCCACCCTCCCCTTGCTAAGTTACCCCACCCCAACACCATTTGACACCATAAGATTGCGGCTACATCAACAGTTTGTTGGCAGCAGAGTTGGGTCCTGAAAGTCGCAATATCTTTGGCTGATCCCTAATCTTCCTGGTGTCAAAGCCTACATCTCTGGAAAGGTCTTCCAGATAGCTTTCCAGGCGAGGTGGTTTCGTCGGCATCCGAGCTCCGAGCTGTCCGCGGCAACCATTCTCCCTCGACTGCGCAGGGCTTCTTAGGCCAGGAACCAGAACGACAGAGCAGGCTCTCCCACGACGAACCTTGAAGGAACCAGTCTTCAAGGTATTCTACAAAGATCTTCCTCCCCCTGTCAGCGTCCAGGAACAGAAGGCGGAACCCCGTTCGGCATCCGACAACCAGCGATCTCAATTTTATACCACAACCACGCTGATCTGCCTCCTCACAGTCTGCACCGACCACCGTCCACTCCTCTGGACACCCAGCTCATCTCCGGCATCAGAAGACTTCCCCGTTTGTTTTTCTGCAAATTAGACTCGTCCACGGTTCCAACGAGTCCAGCGGTGCCATATTTGGAGCTCAAGAACTGTCGTGGCAACTTCTGCAACCTGCTGTTTCAGATCATGTTCGACCAGAGACCAGAACTGCAACCACCTTCCAGTCACCGGAGCAGCCAGCCCCCAGATCGGAACATCGCCCAAACATTCAAGCCTTTCCCCTCTCCAGTTAGGAAGCTTTTGGCGCAAGTCTCGTCATATTCTGAGCTCGGTGAAATTATTGGCAGCATCGACATTGATCCTCTGTCCCGAAATACAGAAGCTAGGCAGAATCGGCGAAGCTCGGAAAGTCGACTCTATCTCGCTCATTCCCCTCCCCGCTTGGCCGGCTGAAGGCCCCTCCCTGCGTGGAGGTAACTTTTGGTTGTAATACATTAACCCCCACCCCAAGATCCCCCCCTTGCACGGGGTGTAGTGCTGTACCTCTTCGCATTTTCAGGTCAAGCTCCATCGCCGCGGCGATAGGGTGTATACCCTCGCCTCCCGGCGCGCCCTCGTCTCCGAACGGGATCGGTGTCTTCACACCGATCAGGTGAGCTTCTGATCACACCCTTGTAGCTTCATTTCTGCAAATGTAGTATTGTCTTGAATGCCCGTCAGACGGTAAGAGAGTGCTCAGACTTCACTTTAGGCAATATCGTGCCCACCGCGGCCCGTGAGTGAGTGCCACCCAACACCCCGTCTTGCGGGCCAGCCACCCACAAAGTTGGGTCTCCAAGGCCCATTGGGGGTCAGCCATAGCATTGTAAGTCCATTAGGACAATTGGGTCCCGCCTCGGACCCTCACCATCATCTCCCGGATCCACCGGGTGAACGTGAGCCGTGTGGGCAAAAATCGTCATTGTGAGAATCATTGAGCGCTTGTATGCTTGCGGGTCTAAGTCCTAGGGTCATCTCATCATATTTAGTGGTCTTTGGGCTGTGCCACATCAAGTGATATCAGAGCGGTCATAGGCTTGTCCTTACAAGTCTAGTCTTGGGTCACACTAAGTTTTTCTTAGGTGCACTCGCACACCCTTGCATAGCCCACCCAACTTTACATGACCACTCGTAGTGGAACTCATTATCAAGATAATTCATCTTCTTCCAATAACACCATGAATCCCAATTCCCACGGTGACCGGTTCACCATGTCCTTTAGCTTCAAAGTAGTCCTACTGTAACGACCCGAGAATCCGATTACCGGGAAGGCCCGATAACCCGAGACTCGTACCGCCACCCACGAGTCCGAAGACTCGGAAGGGTTAAAAGGATGGTGTGGAAACTACACAAGTATCACAAATAATTGCAGAAATTAAACAGTTAAAATATTAAGCAGGAAATGAATTTAACATTTTACATGGTCCACAATAAAATAACAACAACAGCAACAGTAGTCCACGACTAGTACAGTGACAAGAAAGAAAAGTACAGCTACACGGGGCATCCCCCGGCTCTGACCTCTGGCACTACCTCAGGACACCCGCACCACGCTTCCGCTGCGCTCCTGACACGCTCCCCGAAGGTGGCGCCTCACCTGAAACACGGCGAAAACACGCAGGGAATGAGTCTCGGAACAAGACTCAGTAGGGATCACTCGAACCCTACCTCGAAAAACGAGAAACCACTACTCTAGCGGTAGGAAAGTACCTCGGAAAGGAAAGCCCTGTACTCTACAGAACTAGACCCTACGGCACGCAAACCGACACACGTGCCACGGTACGAGAAGACCGAAACTCAACGGTCGAACCGTCAAAACCCGAAGGTCGGAAACACACGCCTGACAGTCTGACACTCCGTACTCGACAGGAGTACCACCCACTAGAAGCACAGCCGGTAGCGTCCCCTGACGTCTTACACCGCACCGCAGGTGAACCGCCTGACATGGTAGGTCCTACCCGAGGCGCGAACACCGTACAAGTAACCACAAACAAGTGACTAGCTGGGGTCACGCCCGTCGACGTGGGTCCAACCGCCCCCAACCACGTGTGCACACACAGACCGCGCGTCCCTGGTCTGGCCCTCTGACCGGTTTCCCCCTCAGCCGGACTCTGGCTGCAAGACGTGGGGCCCAACGGTAACCGGTCCACAAACCGTCTCTAAAGGTCAGCCCGTACACCACTCCCTGGTGCGACTAGCACACGCGTACTAGTAGGCTACGACTAGTGGAGGGTCACTGAAGGAGTAGACTCTCAAGTTACGGAAAACAACGCCCAAGCCCGACAACGTGTGGGAATCACCCCACGCACTAGTCCCGTCGCACGGAGACCACGGTCGGAGAAAAGCGAGGTTGCCACCCTCATGGGGCAACACAGGAAGTGGCGGTCTACCCTCAGACCGTCACTGCCAAATGGCGGTCCACTCTAGGGCCGTCACTTGGAAATAGCGGTCTAAGGCGGACCGTCACACGGCCAGGGGGTAGGGGGAAGCGACGCGCCCACCCTAGTGCGTCGCTTGGAAGCGGCGCACCTAGGCCAGGGCGTCACATGGCACCCCACACCCACGAAAACCACAGGGAAAGTAACGCGCTTACCCTGGCGCGTCGCTTGCAAGCAACGCGTCGGGCTCAGTGCGTTACTCGCATGTGACGCGCCTAGACCAGCGCGTCGCATGGCCCTCACGCTCGGGATGGAAAGGGAAGTGACGCGCCTGCCCCAGCGCGTCGCTTGGCCCATCCACATGGGGGACAACAGGAAGTAACGCTCCTGCCCCAGTGCGTTACACGCATGTAACGCGCCTATCTCGGTGCGTTACATGGCCTGACCCCCAACGGTCAAAACCCAACGGTCGAAAGCATGTGACGGCCCAGCCCAGGGGCGTCACTAGCAAACGGCGGCCAGTCGCAGGACCGCTACAGCCCTCGACCCTAAAGGCCAACACCCAGGGAAGTAACGCACTCCTCTAGGGGCGTTACAAGCATGTGACGGTCACTGGAGCGACCGTCGCTTGCCCCAGAGCACGCTACGGCGGGAAAACCCCAAAAACACCAACCACGCCCCCGTACCTCCACCGGAGAGGGGGAAAACAAGGGGGAAGACCCCTGGGGACCCCTAGCATGCATCTAAACCACCAAAACATAGAATCATGGGCTAAAACCATAGATCGGGCGGCTCACCCCAAAACATGGAAAAACCCCAAAAACGCCCAAACATGCCTCTCTCGGCCTCCCCGCGGCCTACAAACCACGGAAAAGAACGGCGAAGAGCTAGGGAACGTCACCCTACCTCAATGGAGCGAATGCTCCGCCGGATCGTCCACGAATCGCGAAGAACGCTTGAAAACCCTCGTTCTTCCTTAAGCTTCCCACGCTTGCCGCACGCCCCCACGACCGCCTCGCCGCCGCCCACGTCGCCGCGCCGTCGCCCCGCCGCCGTCTGCAGCCGGAGGGGAGCTCGCCGTGGCCAACCGGGAGGAAGAGAGGGAGAGGGAGGGAGACACGGTGGAGGAGGAAAGAGGAAGAAGAAGAGAGGAAGAAGAAGATGGTGGGGGAGAGAGAAAAGAAAAAGGGTTTTATAGAAAAACCCGGAAAAATCCGTAAAATTCCAAAAAATAGGAAATCACACCCCCGCGATCCTCGGAACGCACCGATCGCAACGGTACCACTCGTGTCCGTGTGAACAGCCCGGTTCACCCGCAACGAGCGTCCGAAGAGAAAAGCTGAAACACACACCGGGAATCGGAAAACACACGCGGAAAAGCCGCGGAACGCCTCCGGGCCTCCGAAACGACTCCGGATCGCGCCGATCCGAACACGAAAGATGTCCGAAACGAAATTTCGGACACAACGGAGCCGGACTCTCCGAAAACTAGATCCGGGACCCATAAAGAAGGATCCGAAAGGTCCGGGATATTACAGCCCTCCCCCCTTAAGGAATTTCGTCCTCGAAATTGAGAACAACCCAAGGGGAAAGAAGAGGAAGACTCACTCAAACAGGTACGGGAACTGCTGACGCATCTCGTCCTCACGTTCCCACGAAGCCTCACCACCAGAGTGTCGTTGCCACACGACTTTTACCAAGGGAATGACCTTGTTCCGCAGGCGCTGCTCTCGCCTATCCTCCACGCGGATCGGAAACTCTGGGAGAGAAAGATCTGGAGTCACCTCAGGCCAAACGGAAAACTCGAGCACATGAGAGTCATCGGGCATATACTTCCGCAACATAGAGACGTGGAACACGTCATGCACCGACGCCAACTCAGAGGGTAACTGCAACCGGTAAGCAACCTCACCGATGCGTTCCACAATCGCGAAAGGACCAATATAGCGGGGACTCAGCTTTCCACGCCGTCCAAACCGCATCACCCCCTTCATCGGAGAAACTCTCAAGAACACATGATCGCCCACGGCGAACTCGAGGGGCTGCCGCCTACGGTCAGCATAGCTCTTCTGCCGACTCTGGGCCGCCAACATGTTCTGACGAACCAGGTGCACAACCTCCACACATTGCTGCACCAATTCCGGTCCCGTCAAAACACGCTCACCCACCTCAAACCAATCAAGTGGAGTCCGACAAGGACGCCCATACAATGCCTCATAAGGAGCCATGCCGATGCTCGAATGAAAGCTGTTGTTATAGGCAAACTCCACTAACGGTAGGTGACGAATCCAACTCCCCTGCCACTCCAGGCAGCAGGATCTCAGCATGTCCTCCAAAGTCTGAATGGTCCTCTCAGACTGGCCATCCGACTGTGGATGATACGCCGAGCTAAATGCCAACTCCGTGCCAAGAGCTCGCTGGAAACTCCTCCAGAATCCAGAAGTGAAGCGCGGATCCCGATCCGACACGATCGAAATGGGAACCCCATGCAACGGAACGATCCGCTCCACATAAAGACGAGCCAACTTAGGCACGCTCCAGCTGACCTTGACCGGTAGCAACCGCGTCACCTTCGTCAGCCGATCCACCAGCAACCAAATACTGTCCTGCCCAGTCGGGGTTCTGGGCAACCCCACCACAAAATCCGTGGTCACATGGTCCCACTTCCAAGCAGGAACATCCAAGGGCTGGAGAGTACCGCCTGGTCGCTGATGCTCCGCCTTCACTTGCTGACAGATCAGGCACCTGGCCACAAACTCGGCCACATCTCTCTTCATGCCAGGCCACCAGAACTGCCTCCGCAAGTTCCGATACATCTTCGTCGCACCCGGGTGCACAGTGTACCTGCTCCCATGAGCCTCGCGTAACACCGCACGACGAACCTGCTCCTCCCCTGGGACGTACAGCCTGCCACGAAACCTCGCAGCACCGTCCTCGCCAAGCTCCACATCAGCTATCGCCAAAATCCGGGGCAACTCAGGGTCCGCATGCTGAGCCTCTGTCACCTGACGACGGATAACAGGAGTGACAGTCAGACTCGCAAGCACTGCCAACCCTGGCTTCTGGGGAATCTTGAGCCTGAAAGATACTTCGGGCACCTGTTCCCAGAGCCTCCACTTCCTCAGCATCAAGGTACTGACCGCAACCTTCCTACTCAAGGCATCGGCAACGACATTCATCCTGCCCGGCTGATAAGACAGGGTGAAGTCATAGTCCTTCATGAACTCCATCCAACGCCTTTGTCTGAGGTTCAGATCTCTCTGCGAGAACACATACCTCAGACTCTGATGGTCAGTGAACACCTCGAACTTCTCACCGTACAGATAATGCCTCCAGATCTTCAGCGCGAAGATCACTGCCGCCAACTCAAGGTCATGGGTAGGGTAGTTCTCCTCATGGGGCTTTAGCTGCCGAGATGCATAAGCCACCACTCTACCATGCTGCATCAGAACAGCACCCAATCCAACGCCGGAAGCATCTGTACACACCACAAAACCTCCCGATCCAGAAGGCAAAACCAACACCGGAGCCGAGGTGAGCAACCTCTTCAGTTCCCTAAAGCTCTGCTCACACTCCTCGGACCAGACGAAAGGCACATCCTTCCGCGTGAGCCTCGTCATCGGGGTCGCAATGCGGGAAAAATCCTGGATAAACCGGCGATAATAACCCGCAAGCCCCAAGAAACTCCGGATCTCCGTCACCGACCTCGGCCTCGGCCACTGCATCACGGCCTCGACCTTGGCGGGATCCACGGAAATGCCATCACCAGAAATCACGTGCCCCAGAAAGTGCACCTCGCTGAGCCAAAACTCGCACTTGCTGAGCTTCGCATACAACTGGTGATCTCGCAACGTCTGCAGCACCACACCCAAATGGTACGCATGCTCCTCGGCAGACTGCGAATAAACAAGGATGTCATCCACGAAGATGACCACGAACTGGTCCAAATACGGGTGGAACACCCTCTGCATCAAGTCCATGAAGGCTGCTGGGGCATTGGTGAGCCCAAACGGCATCACCAGAAACTCATAATGCCCGTACCTCGTACTGAACGCAGTCTTCTCCACATCGGACTCGCGAATTCTCAGCTGATAGTAACCGGACCGCAAATCAACCCGCGAGAACACTCGCGCAGACTGCAGCTGGTCGAACAAATCATCAATCCGCGGCAACGGATACTTGTTCTTAACGGTCACTTCATTCAGCTGCCGATAGTCAATGCACAGCCGCAGACTACCGTCCTTCTTCTTCACAAACAGCACGGGCGCACCCCAAGGGGAAAAGCTCGGACGAATATACCCCTTGGCCAACAGCTCCTGCAACTGCGCCCTCAACTCCCTCAACTCAGCGGGGGCCATACGGTAGGGAGCCTTCGCCAAAGGTCCCGTACCAGGCACAACCTCGATCACGAAATCGATCTCCCGCTGGGGAGGTAATCCAGGCAACTCCTCAGGAAAAACATCGGGAAACTCGCACACCACCGCAATGTCCTCGACATTCGGCTCCATCCGGTCAGACACAACCACTGACGCGAGAAAACCCTGGCAACCTGAATCAAGCAATCGACGGGCTCGAATAGCAGAGATAAGAAATCGAGAAGAGGCGGAACGGATACCTTGGAAATAGAAGGTCCTCTTACTCGGATGCTGGAAGTAGACCCTCTTCATTCCACAATCCACCACCGCTCTATGAGTCTCGAGCCAATCCATGCCTAGAATCACATCATAATCCCGAAGCTGCAACGCATACAACCTGCCTGGCATACTCCGTCCATCGATCCACACCGGAACCTGGTCGAAGCAATACGGAGTGACCATAAAGTCACCCGAAGGCAACTCCACAGCCAAATCACAGGACAACTGGGTCACCGGCTCCTCGACGCTCGACGCGAAATCCTCCGAAATAAACGAATGAGACGCGCCAGAATCAAATAAAACCCGAGCCGCACAACCCAAAATCTGAACGGTACCTTCCACGAGCTGCGACGCTACTGCCTCTGCCCTGGTCAAGTGCGTGATCTGGCCACGAGCTCTCTGCCTGCCTCCCACACTAGCTGACCTGGGTAGCGGCGGATACTGTCCCTGCTGCTGCTGCTGCTGGGAAACCTGCTGCTGCGGCGGCCTCTGAGGACAGTCACGCGCCATGTGCCCTGGCTGGTCACACCGAAAACAGATGATCGGCGCCGTGCACTGCCTGCCTGGGTGGGTCTCACTACACCGTGGACAAGGTCCTCGCGATCCACCCACCGATCCCTGTCGCTGCAAAGGAAACGGCTGCTGCACACTGCCCGATGAAGCCTGCCCCTGATCTCTGGACTTCTTCTTGCCGAACCCCTTCTTGAAGAACTTCTTGACCTTCGAGCCGAAGGACGCAGATCCTGTCACCGAAGCTGCATGTGCCGGCACTCCTGAACCACCCGACGCAGACTGAAAGAAACCCTGCTGCTGAGTAGCCGACTGCTGGCTGCGACCTGACACAGACTGCCCCTGGCTGATCGGTCCTCGAGTCCTCTGCATATCCATCTCCAAGGAAATCGCAACACGAGACGCCGTCTCGAGATCAGTGGCCCCATTCGCGATCAGATGGTGCCTCAGCTCCAGCCTCAAGCCCTGCACAAACTGCGTCGTCCTCACCCTCTCATGCTCCATGATATGAGGTGCGTACCGACCCAGCTCGACAAATCGGGCCCTGTACTGCAACACGGACATGTCACCCTGCACCAGCTCCAGAAACTCCCGCATCCGCTGCGTAGCAACAACATCTGGACAGTACGTACGCTCGAAAGCACTGACAAAGTCATCCCACTCGACCTGCTCAAGTGGACGAAGCTGAAAGGACGTCTTCCACTCGGAAGACCACCACCTCCGAGCCGTACCCTGCAACTGGTTGTAGGCCAACACCACTCTGTCCTCGGCAGTACTCTTCGCAGAACTGAACACCCGCTCCATCTCATCAAGCCAATCACGAGCCGCATCAGGGTCTGCCTGGCCGCTAAAGTAAGGTGGATGGAACTGCATGAAGTCCCTCACTGCTCGGCCTGGCCCACCCCTGACTGACGAGCCCTCACCGGCCTCTCCGCCGAACTGCTGAGCCATGAGATGGTACATGCCACGGAGAAAACCCTCGGCCCCCGGAGCCCTCGCAGCATCCGCGGCCTCGGTAGCTCCCGGAACTCTGCTATGCTCCTCCTGGTCCCTCTGGACCCCCTGCTGGATCTCCTGACCTCCAGCCGACTGCCCCTGCTGAGAGCGAGAACTTCTCCTCGGCGCCATACTCGCTCCTGAAGCACAAGACAGAAAACACACAAACGGCAAGGTCAAAATAAACACACGGTGCCCAATGCCAGCGTCATCTGTACATCATCGTTGTGGACTAGTGGACCACTACAATTACCTATGATTCTCATGTAATTCCACAACCGCGCTCTGATACCAGCTGTAACGACCCGAGAATCCGATTACCGGGAAGGCCCGATAACCCGAGACTCGTACCGCCACCCACGAGTCCGAAGACTCGGAAGGGTTAAAAGGATGGTGTGGAAACTACACAAGTATCACAAATAATTGCAGAAATTAAACAGTTAAAATATTAAGCAGGAAATGAATTTAACATTTTACATGGTCCACAATAAAATAACAACAACAGCAACAGTAGTCCACGACTAGTACAGTGACAAGAAAGAAAAGTACAGCTACACGGGGCATCCCCCGGCTCTGACCTCTGGCACTACCTCAGGACACCCGCACCACGCTTCCGCTGCGCTCCTGACACGCTCCCCGAAGGTGGCGCCTCACCTGAAACACGGCGAAAACACGCAGGGAATGAGTCTCGGAACAAGACTCAGTAGGGATCACTCGAACCCTACCTCGAAAAACGAGAAACCACTACTCTAGCGGTAGGAAAGTACCTCGGAAAGGAAAGCCCTGTACTCTACAGAACTAGACCCTACGGCACGCAAACCGACACACGTGCCACGGTACGAGAAGACCGAAACTCAACGGTCGAACCGTCAAAACCCGAAGGTCGGAAACACACGCCTGACAGTCTGACACTCCGTACTCGACAGGAGTACCACCCACTAGAAGCACAGCCGGTAGCGTCCCCTGACGTCTTACACCGCACCGCAGGTGAACCGCCTGACATGGTAGGTCCTACCCGAGGCGCGAACACCGTACAAGTAACCACAAACAAGTGACTAGCTGGGGTCACGCCCGTCGACGTGGGTCCAACCGCCCCCAACCACGTGTGCACACACAGACCGCGCGTCCCTGGTCTGGCCCTCTGACCGGTTTCCCCCTCAGCCGGACTCTGGCTGCAAGACGTGGGGCCCAACGGTAACCGGTCCACAAACCGTCTCTAAAGGTCAGCCCGTACACCACTCCCTGGTGCGACTAGCACACGCGTACTAGTAGGCTACGACTAGTGGAGGGTCACTGAAGGAGTAGACTCTCAAGTTACGGAAAACAACGCCCAAGCCCGACAACGTGTGGGAATCACCCCACGCACTAGTCCCGTCGCACGGAGACCACGGTCGGAGAAAAGCGAGGTTGCCACCCTCATGGGGCAACACAGGAAGTGGCGGTCTACCCTCAGACCGTCACTGCCAAATGGCGGTCCACTCTAGGGCCGTCACTTGGAAATAGCGGTCTAAGGCGGACCGTCACACGGCCAGGGGGTAGGGGGAAGCGACGCGCCCACCCTAGTGCGTCGCTTGGAAGCGGCGCACCTAGGCCAGGGCGTCACATGGCACCCCACACCCACGAAAACCACAGGGAAAGTAACGCGCTTACCCTGGCGCGTCGCTTGAAAGCAACGCGTCGGGCTCAGTGCGTTACTCGCATGTGACGCGCCTAGACCAGCGCGTCGCATGGCCCTCACGCTCGGGATGGAAAGGGAAGTGACGCGCCTGCCCCAGCGCGTCGCTTGGCCCATCCACATGGGGGACAACAGGAAGTAACGCTCCTGCCCCAGTGCGTTACACGCATGTAACGCGCCTATCTCGGTGCGTTACATGGCCTGACCCCCAACGGTCAAAACCCAACGGTCGAAAGCATGTGACGGCCCAGCCCAGGGGCGTCACTAGCAAACGGCGGCCAGTCGCAGGACCGCTACAGCCCTCGACCCTAAAGGCCAACACCCAGGGAAGTAACGCACTCCTCTAGGGGCGTTACAAGCATGTGACGGTCACTGGAGCGACCGTCGCTTGCCCCAGAGCACGCTACGGCGGGAAAACCCCAAAAACACCAACCACGCCCCCGTACCTCCACCGGAGAGGGGGAAAACAAGGGGGAAGACCCCTGGGGACCCCTAGCATGCATCTAAACCACCAAAACATAGAATCATGGGCTAAAACCATAGATCGGGCGGCTCACCCCAAAACATGGAAAAACCCCAAAAACGCCCAAACATGCCTCTCTCGGCCTCCCCGCGGCCTACAAACCACGGAAAAGAACGGCGAAGAGCTAGGGAACGTCACCCTACCTCAATGGAGCGAATGCTCCGCCGGATCGTCCACGAATCGCGAAGAACGCTTGAAAACCCTCGTTCTTCCTTAAGCTTCCCACGCTTGCCGCACGCCCCCACGACCGCCTCGCCGCCGCCCACGTCGCCGCACCGTCGCCCCGCCGCCGTCTGCAGCCGGAGGGGAGCTCGCCGTGGCCAACCGGGAGGAAGAGAGGGAGAGGGAGGGAGACACGGTGGAGGAGGAAAGAGGAAGAAGAAGAGAGGAAGAAGAAGATGGTGGGGGAGAGAGAAAAGAAAAAGGGTTTTATAGAAAAACCCGGAAAAATCCGTAAAATTCCAAAAAATAGGAAATCACACCCCCGCGATCCTCGGAACGCACCGATCGCAACGGTACCACTCGTGTCCGTGTGAACAGCCCGGTTCACCCGCAACGAGCGTCCGAAGAGAAAAGCCGAAACACACACCGGGAATCGGAAAACACACGCGGAAAAGCCGCGGAACGCCTCCGGGCCTCCGAAACGACTCCGGATCGCGCCGATCCGAACACGAAAGATGTCCGAAACGAAATTTCGGACACAACGGAGCCGGACTCTCCGAAAACTAGATCCGGGACCCATAAAGAAGGATCCGAAAGGTCCGGGATATTACACCTACCCCACAACAAAATCACCACTGTGTTCCTTGATGAGTACCAATCGGGAAATTATGTCTCCCAAACTCTTGTGAACTCCTTATCACAAGAAGGGAAAATTGTCATCCATGGGGAATGGGTTTTCGTAGAGTTCTACGTACCTTGTGTAAGCCGCATTCCCTCCAAATCCATTACGTGGGGTAGTGGAGCATGGTGCAAAATTCGGCCCCTTGGGTCACATATTATTTTGGGAAAAGAATGGATGGAAGAACAACAAGCAATCATAGACCCCGAAGGAAAAGGGTGTCACTTGCAATCCCCGGGAGACAAGAAAAGGTTCCACTTCCCAAATTCTTATAACCAAGCCCTCTCCAAGTTTAAGCAAACCATTCAAAAGCGATCAGTTAAAGTGGAAAATGAGCCTCAAATCTCTATTGCACAAAACCAACCCGAACCCCAACATGAGCAACTCATCCCACCCACTGGTGAGCTAACCATAGAGGAGCCCCTAGCTACCTGGCTCAAGAAAGGTCCCATCTTATACCCTTCAATCCCATGCAACCTCTCCATAGAGCAAGTTCAACTAGTGCCATGTCATTCTCGTCACACAACATATCAATCCTTTTGCTTTGTGGAAACCCTTGAAGACCTACTTAGGAGTTTGAGTTATCAAATGGGGTTGACTAGCATGTTGGCCATGGAACCCATTAAGCCCAAGTACCTTGCCTTTGCCTACTCATCCATTGGCTCCATTACATCTATTTGCACTATAGGCCAATGCACTAGTGAGCTTCTAATCTTCCTGCCAACCCCTAGGGAACTTGACCCAATGAGCCCCACAAAAAAATGCTCTCCTCTCCTCAAGGTCACACTTCCTAGTGAGTCCACACTCTTGTTGTTGCCCCTTGTCGATGAAGGTTCAACATGCATCGGGGAACGTCCTACTTGGGCCAACCTATCCAAGGACATAGAGGAATCCCTCCATAAGAGTTTCAATTTCTATGATCCTTTTGACCCCACTCAATGGAAATCCCCTCCTTCCACAAGGAAAGGGATTTCAATTCCCGATGAGTTTTACACCACTCCCCCACCACAAGGAGAGGGCAATCAACCTAAGGAATCCACTTTGGTGCTTACCCCATTAGGAGACGAGTGCCCAGCCCACACTAGGGAGTGTATGCTTTGGAATGCTCAAGGTCCAGGATGGGAAGAAGTCTCATTCCCCTCAACCCAAGTCCTCCTAGATCCACATGTTCCCTTCCCACTAGCCCCTCATTACCAACCCACCTCCTGGCCCTCCTACATCTCTCCCTACCCCTCGCCCCTTTGCAAGGAGCATTACGATAAGTCCCACTGGGTTCATGATTTCCACTTCCCTATGTGTGCTAGGGACCCTAGGGCGACCACTTGGATTGAAACCCACCTCCACATCACCCACCCCTTAACCCATCTTGATCTGTTTGGCCACTCCCTATGGGCTTCCAAGTACTCCTCACCCACCACCCACTCCCTCCTACCCTCACCCACCATGTCAGGCCTAACCCACCCATTCCGAAATTCCGCCCACACTATGAGAGTCAATGCCAAGGGTGGCATCAACCTTGGAAATAAGGGAGTGACCCATCCCAAGATGTCCACCCCTTGGAACCGCTTCGATCCCCATGAGTGGAAACCCCCAAATCTCACAGATGGGACCATCTTGATAGGAATCCATGTATCAAAACCTTTTGCATCATGTGGTCAGGCTAGTCACATCATTTGTGTCATTCACACACTAGGTCCAGTGCATGATAGGCTTACATTTGGACAAGTTGGTCTTCCCCCACTCTTCATCCATCTCATGCATGATAGGGCCACTTGTGGCTACCCCGGTCCACCTAAGTGCATCAAGGTCCACATGGTTTCTAAGCATGATAAGTCAATTCATGGATGTCCTGGACCTCCTAAGTCTGTCAAAACCAATCTAACACTTGATAGGGCTGAATTTGGCTGTCCAGGCCCTCCCTTCATCCCTATAGGATCATCATTCATGACAGTGCATGGTTTTAGGCCTAGAAAGCCCTCGGATCTCATTCCCCTTCCCCCACATGTTAGGGTGTCAGTCTCAGCTGAGTCCTTTACACAGCATATCAAAGAGTTGCATGATGACATCCGCAAGTATATAGGGAAAAGCAATGAGGCTTACAAAAGACGGGCAGATGCTCACCGGCGCCACTGTGAATTCCAAGTGGGAGACCTAGTGATGGTGAGGACGGAGCGGCTCCTTCCCGGGCCTGCCTCCAAGTTGAGGGCACGAGGGTCGGGACCCTTTCGAGTTCTACGATGACTTGGCAGCAATGCTTATGAGCTTGACCTGCCAGAGAGCTATGGGGTGCACCCTACTTTCAATGTGGCGGATATGGTACCCTACAAAGGCCCCGCGGTGGAATCCAGTGAGGAGCTTGAGCTTTTACCCCACCTTGAGAGGGACACTTCCGGAGGGACTCCACCTTCTAGCCTGAGAGACCGACGAGAGCAGATAGAGGCAATACTGGATGAGCAGAGCATCATTACGAGGCACAAGGTGTATCAGCGCTACTTGGTTAGGTGGAAGAACCGTCCCCCGACGGAGGATACTTGGGTGAGTCGGGAGGACCTGCTGCGGTTGGATCCCGACATTCTGGAGCACTATGACAGCCAGGCAGACCCGCACTCGACAGGGTCAAGTTCTCCCCACCCCGGGGGATTTGATGAGGACATCCCATGACACTCGCTATGGCTCGGGTCGCCTGCACACCCTTGATTTAGTCGACTCATTCTCATCTTATGTATCTTCCTTTTATTGAGTCTTATCATATGTAATTTTCCTTTTATTGGGTCATGTCGCATGTTTTTCCTTTTATTATGTCATGTTGTACTAGTCCATTTCCCCTATTTGGTCTAATTGGGCCCTAATACCTTAGTTTGGGCCTATTGGACTGAGTCTAGGACATGTTTGGTCTTTTGCCTTAAATGGCAGGGTTATTTTTGTCTTGTAAAGATGGGTTGCCTATAAATAGCCCCCATCTCCCTCCATGTACTCACTTTTGATGAAATATTGAAAACTACTTCATTCCACCTCTCAAGATCTCTCTCTTTTACTCTCTCTCTCTCTCTCTCTCTCTCTCTCTCTCTCTCTCTCTCACATTCTCTCTCTCCCCAAGGGGAGTTCGACCCTCTCTCTCTCTCCTCCTTCCCCCTCACTTACTCCAACCCCCAACCACCTCCACTATCACACCCACCTCCATTAAGGCCCTCCACTTCCCCATAGCCCCTCATTTACTCCCCCTCCTTGTCCCAAAGCAACTCTTCCACCTCCCAACACAATCCCCCCACTTCCCCACACAAATCCCACCCCTCCCAAGACCAATTTCGAATTTGAACCTTCTCTCCATTACCTTCGCCGCCCCATACCCCTCCCCCTCAAGCCAAGTTCGCCCCCACCCTCCATTCACACTCCCCCTCTCTCTTGTGCACACCCACCTCTCCACCTCCACCTCCAGCAGCTCCAGCCAGGTTCGCCATCACCCCTGCTCCCCTCAGCCCTCCAGCAACCTTCCTCCATATCCCACAGCCCACAGCCACCCTCCCCTTGCTAAGTTACCCCACCCCAACACCATTTGACACCATAAGATTGCGGCTACATCAACAGTTTGTTGGCAGCAGAGTTGGGTCCTGAAAGTCGCAATATCTTCGGCCGATCCCTGATCTTCCTGGTGTCAAGGCCTACATCTCTGGAAAGGTCTTCCAGATAGCTTTCCAGGCGAGGTGGTTTCGTCGGCATCCGAGCTCCGAGCTGTCCGCGGCAACCATTATCCCTCGACTGCGTAGGGCTTCTCAGGCCAGGAACCAGAACGACAGAGCAGGCTCTCCCACAACGAACCTTGAAGGAACCAGCCTTAAAGGTCTTCTACAAATATCTTCCTCCCCCTGTCAGCGTCCAGGAACAGAAGGAGGAACCCCGTTCGGAGTCCGAAAACCAGAGATCTCAATTTTCTACCACAACCACGCCGATCTGCCTCCTCACAGTCTGCACCGACCACCATCCACTCCTCTGGACACCCAGCTCATCTCCGACATCAGAAGACTTCCCCGTTTGTTTTTCTGCAAAGTAGACTCGTCCACGGTTCCAACGAGTCCAGCGGTGCCAGATTTGGAGCTCAGGAACGGTTGTGGAAACTTCTGCAACCTGCTGTTTCAGATCGTGTTCGACCAGAGACCAGAACTGCAACCACCTTCCAGTCACCGGAGCAGCCAGCCCCCAAATTGGAACATCGCCCAAAAATTCAAACCTTTCCCCTCTCCAGTTAGGAAGCTTTTTGCGCAAGTCTCGTCAGATTCTGAGCTCGGTGGAATTATTGGCAGCATCGACATTGATCCTCTGTCCCGAAATACAGAAGCTAGGCAGAATCGGCGAAGCTCGGAAAGTCGACTCTATCTCGCTCATTCCCCTCCCCGCTTGGCCGGCTGAAGGCCCCTCCCTACGTGGAGGTAATTTTTGGTTGTAATACATTAACCCCCACCCCAAGATCCCCCCCTTGCACGGGGTGTAGTGCTGTACCTCTTCGCATTTTCAGGTCAAGCTCCATCGCCGCGGCGATCGGGTGTATACCCTCGCCTCCCGGCGCGCCCTCGTCTCCGAACGGGATCGGTGTCTTCACACCGATCAGGTGAGCTTCTTATCACACCCTTGTAGCTTCATTTCTGCAAATGTAGTATTGCTTTGAATGCCCGTCGGACGGTAAGAGAGTGCTCGGACTTCACTTTAGGCAATATCGTGCCCACCGCGGCCCGTGAGTGAGTGCCACCCAACACCCCGTCTTGCGGGCCAGCCACCCACAAAGTTGGGTCTCCAAGGCCCATTGGGGGTCAGCCATAGCATTGTAAGTCCATTAGGACAATTGGGTCCCGCCTCGGACCCTCACCATCATCTCCCGGATCCACCGGGTGAACGTGTGAGCCGTGTGGGCAAAAATCGTCATTGTGAGAATCATTGAGCGCTTGTATGCTTGCGGGTCTAAGTCCTAGGGTCATCTCATCATATTTAGTGGTCTTTGGGCTGTGCCACATCAGATCGTGACTGAAGTAGAAGAGAGCCACTGAGAGCCTGCACGATCCGGTGTGGAGAAGAAGAAGAAGAAGAGCAGAGAGAAGAGTAGACAGTGAGAGGAAAAAGAAAAGAGAAGCAGAGAGGAAAAGAAAGAAGTCGCAGAAGAAAAGGAGAAAGAGAGAGAGCTCGTGAAGATCGAGAGAAAAAGAGAGAGAAGAGTAGAGAACTGAAGCCTTCTTTGAAGATTTGTTCTTCTGGTGTTTGGATCAAATCCATGCCAGATTGCTCCTTGGCGAGCTACACTGTGTGGATTTCATTTCCAGCTTTCTGATTGCTATATTTTCATTTCTTGTTTTTCTTTTTATTGGTTCACCGTTGTTCTTCCGATTCTCTGGTTTGAGGTCGGGTTCCTCCTATAGACTTAGGAGAAGGGAGATTTTAATCTCTGGTTGCAAGTGACGGTGTGTCACTTGTAGGTTCCCTCTGGTCTCAGAGGAAGGGAGTCTCTGACTCCAGGTTTGCAGGTAGTGGTTGCTACCTGTGGGTTCCCTCCTAGTCTGGAGGAAGAGAGACTTCGGTCTCTGGTTTCTAGTGACGGGTAGTCACTAGTGGTTTCCCTCCGGTCTGGAGGAAGAGGGGAGGTTGTTCTCCTGGTCAAGCTGTTAGGCAGCATTTGTTTGCAGACTGACTCTACGGTTCTAGCTGTTGCTAGTGGAAGCCTCACTCCGGTTTGGAGTGAGGGTGGACGTAGGTCTGTGGACCGAACCACCTAAAAACTCTTCTTGCATCGTGGTTTGAGTGTCTATTCTGATCCGCTAGATGTATGCTTAGGTTCGATCTGAATCGTTTGTCTAGCAAAGAATTTATTTCATATTGTTTATTTGAGATTCGTTCTGGAGAGTGTCAAATTCACTCAAGTCATCTGAGCATCTAAGTTCCATTCATTCACTTGATTGAGTTCAGTTAATAACGCAAGTTTGCTTAGAAGTCTGCACTCTTGCAGCTCAACTATTTGTTCAAGACAATCATTGTCCTTCTTATCTTGTATAGCTTAACTAGTCTGGATTCCATTGTCGTATCTGGTTATAGTTTTTAATTGGGCAAATTTCTAAAGGGGAGATTCATTCACCCCCCTCTGAATCCATCGCACCGGTCCCAACAATTGGTATCAGAGCGGGTCTCGGACTGATCAGATCCAACGATCTGCAGAGGATCATGTCATCTTTGGTGCATTTTTGAACTTACCCTCTGGTGCATTGATCTGTTTGCCGATTTATTCCATGGGTTCTCCATCGGTTTTCAATGGCTCTGATTTTAACTCGTGGGTTAGCAGTCTCCATAACTATGTGAAACTGATTGATCCGGATCTGTGGAAGTTAATCTCACACGGTCCTCACAGACTACCAAAGAAAGAATCTAAATGGACTGACAGTCACAAATCAAGGCATGGAGAGAATCGGAGAGTTTTAAATCTAATGAAAGAAGCTACTGACAAGGCCCTACATTCTTGTTTTCATGACTGCAGGTCCACTAAGGACATTCTGGATAACCTGAAGCTAGCTCAGAGGAGAAATGAGGGCAGCTGCATGATGGCTAATGGAAGAAATCAAAGTGGCAGCCAAAATGAAGAAGAGGATGATGATGAGGTAAACCTCTTCGAGAATTATACTTTAGATGATTGGCAGGGTGCATATGGTGAGTTACTTGAGTCACATGAGATGTTAAGAAAATAATATAAAAAATTGAAAAAGAAAATTGATCTGAATAGTTCAGAGTCCTCATGTGAAAATTGCTTAAAACGAAAACAGTCCTATGATGCATGCTTGTCTAAAGTCCAAGTGCTTAAGAAATAAATTGGCTTATTCAAAGAAGAAAATCAAGAACTTGTATGTGAAATTTTTGAACTAAAAGAAAAACTTAGATCGATTGATGATGATCATGTTCATTTTAATAATTTAGTTCAGAATGAAAAACTGTTGAAAGAATTTGAATGTGTTAGCTCTGAATTGGATGTTCTAAAATCTGAAAATGAATGTCTTAGGAAACAATGTGAAAAACTCCAGGCTCAAATAATATGTTCTAGTAAATCTGCATGCAATGAGTGTCCATTTCTCAAGGAAATAAATGAAAATCTTCACTCAAATTTAGAATGGCAGAAGGAGTTAATTGTTTCCCTAAAGGAAGAAAACAGAGATCTGTTAAACAAGACTCTGGAGCTTGAACAGATAGAGGAAGAGCTGAATGATAAAATGAGCTCAATGAAAATTGATAAAGGCTCTGGTGAAGAAACTGAAAATCTGAAATCAAAAAATGACAAATTAACTAAAGAGGTTGAAGGATTGAAGCAGTTGAACACTGCTATGTCAGAGAAACTTGCTTTCTTAGAAAAAGGAAAATCTGTTTACATTGAAGAATCTGAAAAATTGAGAAATTTGGAACAAGAAGTTGAGAAATATAAAACTACAAATGAGGTGCTAAACGAATGTGTAAATTGCAATGAACAAGAGATTGCCAGTTATGAAATACACATCGTTTCTCCGGAAAATGAAATTAAGGATTTGAATAATTCTTTGTTAAAATTTGTGGACGGAAAAGATAATCTGGACAAGATTCTAGGAACAAAGGCTAATTTTCAGAAGGAAGGGTTGGGCTATAACCCTTCAAACAAGAAGGGTTTTAAAAATAAAGTTCAAACTTCCTTTGTTTCCAGCTCAACTTCTCACAGCCCTCAGAACCTTCCTGGTTCTCAGTTATCTGCTCAAAAGAAAACAACAGAAAAATAAAAAGAAAAGAACCAACATGTTCCTGTCCCCACTTTGCATGTTCTACCCACACACTCACATGCATCTAAAAAGAAAATGATCTGTCATTACTGTCACAAGTTCGGTCATCTGATGCATGAGTGTAATTTGATGGAAAAGGATGACTTAACTACTGAACAAAACAATCAGGTTAGAAAGCATGTCTCTAGGGAAAAGAAAATTCATCTCTATAATTGTGGAAAAATGGGACATGTTGCTGTTCAGTGCTGGTCAGCTGAAGGCAAGAGAAAATTATATCCTCATGTTAATCATGTCCATCAGAATGTTATCAATAAGAATAAATCTGATGTCATAAATCAGCGTGGTAGGTGCTTCAATTGTGGGAAGCCAAGCCATAGGGCAAAAGATTGTTGGCATGTTCAGGGAAAGAAATTTAATTCTGAAATTGCCAAATTCCCTGCAAACAGAAATGATTTTGGTAGAAATAAATCTACTTTCAAAGAAAAGATTCCTATATGTTTTGAATGTGGAAAACTTGGCCACCGAGCTTCAGAATGCTGGTGGGAAGGTTATGGTAAACTAAAATTTCATGTAAGTAACAGAAATTTCCATGTTTATCCACATAGATTCCATAATTATAATCATGTTCACAAAAAGAACTCAAAGGCTGTTACATCATATCATTATTGTGGTCAGGTTGGGCATTCTATGTATAATTATCATATCATGTGTTTTGATGATAAACAAGCTAAAAACTTGTTGAGAAAACCTGCTAGGAGTGTCACTGCTAATACAGGACCCAAGACTGCTTGGGTTCCTGCAGGATCAAAGTGATTAATGTGCTGCAGGTGTACCTTGGAAGCTGATTAATAAAGGGGTTAATAATCCAAGGCACTCACAAGTGAAACCCCCCCAGGAGTGAACTATTCAGGTTAGTTCTGAAAACTCAGTTTAAATTCTATCTTCTGAATTTGTGTGCTCCAGATGTTTGCATATCATGACAACTCCTTTGATGAATGCATTATACATTCTTGCTATGATACATATTTGTCAACTTCCCTGCATAATGATATTGCATATGTTGCATTAAGAAACCTCACTTATTGCATATAGTTAGGGGGAGTTTGGTTATCCGTGCATAATGTTCATGACATTCATGTTCAGGAAATATTTGAAGGAGAGTCATTGCATAAGCATGCATGTAGAGCAGTGTATTGCAGATCATCAATTTTGAAAAATCTAAAAAGAAATGATCCTCACTGCATATCATTCAGCCATGACTATGTCTAAGCTCTCTCTCCTCTAATTCTTCCCATTCATTTGCAAAACCACATGCATATAGACAGGGGGAGTGTTGTATGTAATTCAGAGAGGTCATCAACTTCATTGAAACTCAAATTCTTTTCTCTCTTGAATTCATTAAAGCCCTTGAACCTGATGAGTTGAGTCTGACAATATGGCAATCTGTTAGTCAGTTCTAATTCTTAAGCAATAGAAAATAGACTTCTTCCTTTATAAGAATTTTAATTGCTTAAAGACTGACTTGATGGTTTAAATTTTATAAACTTTAGAGTTTAAAGATTGCAATCAGTAAATAAGAGTGTTGATAATTGATAATAACTCTCAACCCTTATTTCATTACATGTCAGACAAAGTTAATTGTGTCTGAAATCTGAAAACTCACCTGAAATCCTGTTAGAGAAGGCTAAGTATGTGTATTGTCCTTAAACAAGTCATTCTGAAACAAATAAAGGACAGCTAAGAAAAATATTGAAAAATCTTGAAAAATATTTGAAAAATAACATTGGCAGAGCAATGACTGGTAAAGCACTGAGAAACTGAGTGATCCATCAAAGAAATGGACAACACGTATGTCATGATGTGTATCAGTTATCTCTGTATAAAAGATCAAAACAGTAGGGTGGTTTCACTGAGTACCTGGGGGTACCTGCGTCTCATAAACGTGTACCTTCACACAAAAAGGTGCAAATCATTCCTGTTGAATTTGATTATAGGCAGAATGGTCCATCATGTTGAGTATCTAGGGGTACTGGCGTCTGATAAACGTGTACCCTTACGCAAAAAGATAAATGGCACCTGAATGCCCTTAATGAAATCAAATTGAAAATGCTGATCCTTCTAAGAGAAAATTCAGGTATGTCAAATTGTTTAATTTCAATACATGACCTGGTATCTCTTAACAAATTTTACTGAGTCTAAGAAAGTAAGATGCTTTGAAACTGAATCTCTCATGCTCAAATGTGATTCTGGTTTATTGCTATTATCATGCATAGCAAACTCATTCAATGATTGTAGTGCATGAACTCTAACTTTTATAACCTTCAAACCAGAATTCTATCTCTAAGCAGTTTCTAAATTCATATGACTGAAGACTCTGTGCTTTAGAATGCTTAATTCCTGAACTACTTGCTCAGAATGCCAGTCAGATGTCCTTCTTCCCTTATTTTTTTTACCTCCTCTTTGTTGATGGCAAAGGGGGAGAATAATTGTCTGTTTGATAGCATCCCAGGGGGAGAACATGTACTATGCAAAGGGGGAGAGTTGTCAAACTTTCATGTTGATAGGGGGAGTTCTTATATTCAGTACTCTCTTTGCATGTTTCTATGGGGGAGAATTGGTATCAGACTTCATACATGTCTTTCATTCCACTCACAAACCTTTTTGATTGTGTCAAAGGGGGAGAATTGTTTGCTGAGTCTGTGTAACTCATTGTGTTGACATCATCAAAAAGGGGGAGATTATTGTGCCCCTTGTGATTTGATGATAGGGAGTTGTTGTTTGGTTGTTTTGATGATAGCAACTCAATGAGTCTCCACATAAGAATGATGATGAAATGATGTTTTGAATGCATTATTTTGTTTGAATGTTCTGGTATATAGATTGCATTCTTGTTTTCTTTCTCTCACTGCATCGGTTCAATTTCTGTCATATGCATACTATGCATCAGTGCATTAACAGAGTCTATACATCGTCAGGTTGCTTGATCAGTGCATTAACAGAGTCTATACATTCGTTAGAGCTCAGCTCGTGGCTTAGTCTGTTCATCCATGTTAATTTTGCATGTGTGCATCCCTCAGCAAAGTCTGTACACTCTACGGTTGGTTTATGCATATTCAATGTCTGCACGCTATAAAGTCTGTATAGAGTTTTTGCCTAGATTGCATCAGACAAGTCTGTACATTCTTCAGCAGCAAGTCTGTACATTGTCTTGGTGTAGGCGTGGCAAAGTCTGTACATTGCATCGCATGCTCACACACTCGCAGGTCTATACATTGGCTGCAACACTCGCAAGTCTATACATTGGCTGCTGCATGCTCACACAACCATTAAGTCTATACATCGTGCATCCTCAAGCCAGTGCTTGTTAAGATCCGTCTCACTTAACGTCTCACTTAGCGTCTTACAAGTCTGTACATTGTTTTAGCATGATCCGTCTCACCTAGCGTCTCACTTAGCATCTTTGTGCATGGATCATTCAAAGTCTGTACAGCTTGTGTTCGCAAGATCAAGTCTGTACATTGTCTTAGCATGCATTCATTACAGCAGAGTCTATACATTCTCTGCTGATATGTTGGTGAATAGTTCGTGCATTGATTTGTCTCGCACACACATTCAAAGTCTGTACAGCCTGTGTTCGCAACACTAAGTCTGTACATTGGCTAGCTGCTGCAACACTAAGTCTGTACATTGGCTAGTTGCTGCAACACTAAGTCTGTACATTGGCAGGCTGCTGCAACACAAAGTCTGTACATTGGCTGGCTGCTGCATTGCACGCGCTCAAAGTCTATGCACTGCTTGCACGTGTTCAAGTCTATACATTCCTATCTTTACCTACGTTGCACGAACATCAAGTCTATATATTGTGCATCGTTCAAAGCAGAGTCTACACATTACCTGCTGTTGTGTTCGTGCATCATTTGAGTGAGTCTGCACATTGCTGCATGCTGAGTCTACACATTCGTTTGGCATATCAGGGCACTCATCTTCAATGTACATACTTTGAAATATGCATACTGCATTACACACCAGCAAGTCTGTACATCGATGCCGCATGCATGCATTCTAAGTCTGCACATTGTTTATACATTGCACGTAGAGTCTGCACACTCTTTATCAGCAAGTATGTACATTGATGTAGCACGCATGCAGAGTCTATACACTCATAACCTTAGCCAGTGCATTCTGTGCTTCAAGCATACACAAAGTCTATACAACCTCCATTGGGTTACTCGACCAAGTCTGTACAGCCATGCACTGTCTTGCTTGCATGAATGAAGTATGTACAAAGTTTTACAGTCTTAAACTGATAATTCTCTTCGACTGACTGACAGGTATCCTTCGAGAAGAAAAAATGATATGATTGGGCACGTGATCCTAGGTTGGCACCTGGCACGTGATCCGAGATTATCTCTGGACAAAGAGGGCACAAGCCCTGCACACGCCCTAGCTGCTGCTGCTATAAATATGGAGCTTCTTCCTCAGAAGAAGACTGATCATGACTGAAGTAGAAGAGAGCCACTGAGAGCCTGCACGATCCGGTGTGGAGAAGAAGAAGAAGAAGAAGAGCAGAGAGAAGAGTAGACAGTGAGAGGAAAAAGAAAAGAGAAGCAGAGAGGAGAAGAAAGAAGTCGCAGAAGAAAATGGGAAAGAGAAAGAGCTCGTGAAGATCGAGAGAAAAAGAGAGAGAAGAGTAGAGAACTGAAGCCTTCTTTGAAGATTTGTTCTTCTGGTATTTGGATCAAATCCATGCCAGATTGCTCCTTGGCGAGCTACACTTTGTGGATTTCATTTCCAGCTTTCTGATTGCTGTATTTTCATTTCTTGTTTTTCTTTTTATCTGTTCACCGTTGTTCTTCCGATTCTCTGGTTTGAGGTCGGGTTCCTCCTGTGGACTCAGGAGAAGGGAGATTTTAATCTCCGGTTGCAAGTGACGGTGTGTCACTTGTAGGTTCCCTCTGGTCTCAGAGGAAGGGAGTCTCTGACTCCGGGTTTGCAGGTAGTGGTTGCTACCTGTGGGTTCCCTCCTAGTCTGGAGGAAGAGAGACTTCGGTCTCTGGTTGCTAGTGACGGGTAGTCACTAGTGGTTTCCCTCCGGTCTGGAGGAAGAGGGGAGGTTGTTCCCCTGGTCAAGCTGTTAGGCAGCATTTGTTTGCAGACTGAGTCTGCGGTTCTAGCTGTTGCTAGTGGAAGCCTCACTCCGGTTTAGAGTGAGGGGTGGACGTAGGTCTGTGAACCGAACCACCTAAAAACTCTTCTTGCATCGTGATTTGAGTGTCTATTCTGATCTGCTAGATGTATGCTTAGGTTCGATCTGAATCGTTTGTCTAGCGAAGAATTTATTTCATATTGTTTATTTGAGATTCGTTCTGGAGAGTGTCAAATTCACTCAAGTCATCTGAGCATCTAAGTTCCATTCGTTCACTTGATTGAGTTCAGTTAATAACGCAAGTTTGCTTAGAAGTCTGCACTCTTGCAGCTCAACTGTTTGTTCAAGACAATCATTGTCCTTCTTATCTTGTATAGCTTAACTAGTCTGGATTCCACTGTCGTATCGGTTATAGTTTTTAATTGGGAAAATTTCTAAAGGGGATATTCATTCACCCCCCTCTGAATCCATCGCACCGGTCCCAACAACTTCTTACCTACGCTCACCGTCCCACCCGCCACAATACATGAAGGTGACCAAACACACCTTCAAGACTTCTACACATGGGACCGTGACTTGTGGGAATCCATCTCATGGGGTCATACCTTCTTTGATCCCTTTGACCCATTCTCTAGTGGACCCCTTGACCCACCATATATACTTCACTTCTTCGAGGGAGTCTACTACCACACCCCTACCCCACGGGTCGGGTCATTTATACCCACCAAGCCCAATCTCGATACACCCACACCCGGCTCTCCTAGCCCTCTCAAGTCTCCCAAATCCAAAGGGCCGTTCATGCATGACTGGGTCATACTTGGGCGTCTAGGTGTTTCCCATACCACCAACCTTCGGGTACATAAGATGCATGCATGGCACATATTCGGATGTCCTGGTCCGCCGTCACCCATGTACGGGTCGGACTAACATTAGGTTTGTTTAGGGTCTTTGTGAGTCTTTGCTTCGTTTGTCTGTCGTGTGTCTGTGCATACGTTGAGTCGAGTCGGTCTTTGTACGCTCGCGTTGTTAGTCCTTTTCGAGTTCAAGACTGGTCGGCTTTGGGATCGGTTCTACTTCACATATCGGATCTAGTCACATAAGGGACAAGTGGTGATTCCTAGTGAGTCTTCGAGCAGCCTTCCTTCATTTGAGAGTGACCCCACTCCGGAGTGTCCACCTCTAGCCTCATTCTCCAGCAGCGTGTGCATATCAAATCTATACGGGATGAGCAGGTGTCGATTACTTGGAGTGGAGCGTACTCCGCGCTTCCGGGTACGATGACGGATCCGCCGGGGTCACAAGCAGCCGCACCCCTTACTCGACGGGGTCGATTTCTTCCCACCTGGGGAGAGTTGATGAGAATCGACACCGAGCACTGACATTTTATTTTACATTTGTGTCCTTTTATTTTGCATTTATATCTCTTGGGAAAGTATGTACGCAATTGTAAGGCTTTATAAGCTACTTTGTCATTCCCTAGGATTGTTTGAGTTTTTGTGTAAAAGTGCAGTAAGTCCAACAAGGGGGCCCCTAGTCCTTCCCCATTGGTCCACCTAAGCCATGTGGGGTTGGTCAAACCATCCTAGGTGGCTTCTAGAAGGGTTGAAAGTCAATTAAACACATGGGGGGACAAAGGGGTTAAAATGTCAAAGATGCCACCTACCATGTATCATGGTCAAGGGGGCGCCCCCCCCCCCCCCCTTATGGGTAATTTTTGATTTTTGTAAAAAATCCTATTAGAACTAATTAGTTCTATCCCTTATGTGCCCCACCCTAACCCTAGATCTAAGGGTAGATTAGGTCATTTTTCATTTCTTATAAATGCTATGTATTTTCCCATTGCAAGAATTAAAGAAGTGAAAAATTGGCATTTGCTCCAAGGAAGGGTGCGCCCCTCTCCCTCTCTCCCTGGTTCTTCTTTCTCCTCCAGCCCTCTAGGGTGTGAAGCCCATTCTCCTTAGCCCCTCTGAGTTCCATTTCTACCGCCGCTGCCATCGCACTGCCGTCGCACCACCGCCACCATCGCCGGATTCTATCTACATCAGGACAGAACCTCATCTCTAGATTTTTATCTCTGGTTCTTGTTATCCGATCAAGCCCTAATTTTGAGGATTTGTTCTGTCCATCTCCCCTAACCTCCTGTTCAAATTTCGTGTCATTTGGACTTCATTTGGTATTTTTCCCACATTTATTATTCTCCCCCTGTAATCTATCATTCTGCAGATCTACGGGACAAAGTCACCTTCTTGTATTTTTCCAACCAACTTATAATTTTTTCAAATAAATCATTAAAAAGTCCTCAGTGTTCCTCACATATACCCCCTTCCACCATAATTTTCGTGGAGTTTAGAAAAATCATTTCCCCTTCAGTCAAAGGTCAGTCTCAGGAAAAACACAGTCTGCCCTGTGTGTCTGTCAGTCCGGATCAAAAAATAAAACAGTGTTACAGTCATTCTCATCTTCAATCCGTTCGGTGGATGGAGCTGTGAAAAATTTATGTTGTAGTTCTGTGAGTGCTCTTTCCAACGGTACCAGCCACGCCTCGATCGGCCTCCGGATCGGAGCATCATAATTCTTTCAGCCGAGACGTGCAGATCTGTTCCCTGTGCAGGTCTGAAATTACAGTCCCGGGAATAATTCGTGCAAAATTATCAAAAGTCAACTTTTGGAACCGCCACTTCAGGGAGTCGATCAGGGACATCCCGTCATCGTCCCAGCCAAGCGGATCCTTCAGAAGACCCCGGGAGGGCATCATTCCTTTGGAATCCGTGCCTTGCTGTCCAGCGAGTCAGAACCGAGTCGGCGCAGGACCGAGTCGGACCAGCAGGCCGAGTTCGTGCCGTATGCACCTCCAGATTGCTACCTGTCAACCCAGGGTCGGTCCTCCCGGGCCCCACTTGTAACCCTTTACCTCCCTGCGTGGAGTGGGCAACAAAATTCACGGTTGTAATTAACTTTTTACTGTTGTTACCGGGAGTTACCGTAACTGGTCGGGATCGTCTTCCCCACGCCCAGAGCGTGGAGGTATCATGTTCGCTCTCTTACTCAGCTTTGCTTTACTCGTATTTATTCGTATATGCCGCTGCATGTGATAGGTTATTAGCCCGTTATATCATGTTTATCATCGCTGCGAGTGAGTGAGTGTAGCCCGTCCCGTGACTCAATCCGAGTTAACGCGGAAAGGCTGATACCCGAGACTCACTGCCGGTTTCTCAACCGCGCACGGTCCAGCGTTTCCCTCGCATAGGGACGATCGCGAGCTAGAGTCCCAGGTCGCGTGTCCATCCCGCATCAAGGACCCCCTATAAATATAAGAACGGAGACATTACTCATTTTTAAAACATCTACTTAAATGTGTCTTTTTATGGAAATTAACGGATGCCCTTGACGTCCCAAAACTCGAGAGAATTACATTCCTAATAAAAAGAATGATTTGTTATCATTAATTTCTAGAGTAATGCTTTGTGCACCGCATGCGGTGCACAAAACCACCTCATTCTGCAACGAATCGAGACGATTAATCCACGTTGGCATATACCACTTTTTTTTTTAACTCCGGTAAAATCCTGAACATCGAGACAAGAAGGAGCGAGCAACCCTACAAGTGGGAAGTAGCGCTCCACTCCCGACTGATGGACAGGTTAATTTTCATAAATAAGCCAAAAGGGAAAGGAGTACAAGTATGCCACCTAACGCCGAAACGAAGGGCACCCTATCTTATCCAAACGATAGGGTCCCTTTACAACAATCGGGAGGTCAGCCCAAGAAGACCAAACAGAGGTGGCCGAAAGGAAACAACCAATGCCAGCGAGCATGTCCGCCACTTGGTTAGCTTCCCGATATACATGGGAAATAGAAGCCCGCATGGACTTGAGCAATTCCTCCAACTGAGTAAGGAAAACAGTGAGACGCCACGGATGGGTGGTGCGGCCAGTGAGAATGTGGGCTAGTACACGTGAGTCTGTCTCCACCAAGACCGAGAGAAACCCGCTATCCTTGCAGAACTGAAGGCCATCACGTAGGGCCAAGGCTTCAGCCTCCAAGCTAGATGAAACATGGGGGTATGCAATCGCAAAAGCTAGGATGAGGCAGCCATCAGAGTTGCGAAGAGCACCCCCTCCACCTGCAAGACCAACGCCACGCTTGAAGGCACCATCGACGTTGGCATATACCACTTCACCGGTCGTACGAACCGAGACGTGCTCTGACTAATTTAATGGCATTATCAACTCATTAGTAGGGCCACGATTTCAACTTACCAAAAATGCCTTTGTATTTTTCCCTCCATTGCGCATTGAGGTGCCGTGAAACTTCCGGCAGCATCTTTCCCTCTAGTGGCATTGTCAACTGACTGTTTCTTCTGCCGATTCCCCCCGCCCCCTTCTTCGATTGCTCATCTTCTCCATCGGCGGCATTGATTAGTGGAGCGGAAACAGGCGCGGAAGCAGAAGGCCATTGTCTGCGCGTCAGCCCATCGTCTGCGCGTCAATCCATCGTCGGCGAGGGTTTAGGGTTGGCTATGGCACCTAAGATCGGCAAGGGGAAGAGTAATATGCTACGAGGTAATGTGCTTGGGGAAAATGAAGTAGAAAAAGCAAAGGAGAGGACGAAGTCAGATATACAGGGAGAGGAAGCCCCGTCCACTGCGAGGGCTGTTGAAGAAGAAAGGCAACAGGAAACCGTATGCTTGGCAACAGCGCTTGAAGAGGCGCAGAGAGGAAGGGCTCAATAGCAAGAGACGGGAGGTAATGCAATGTTCTACTAGAATGTAATATGTGACATTCCACTGTAAATCTTTTCATTTACATGCAACCTATTTCATTCATACTGGCAGCATGGGTGGGCGTGGGGGTGGGGGTCTGTAACAAAACGATTACATATTTTTGAACGGAGGTGAAATATTTTGAACTGGAGTGAAATATTCTGTCATGGAACGACTGAGGCAGCCTCAGTTCTTTATAACTTATATTTCTTTGCCTTTTATAAAGAGTGAAATATTCTGTATTTAAGTGAAAGTTTTTGAACAGAGGTGAAACATTTTGAACTGGAGTGAAATATTCTGCCCTTGAACGACTGAGGCAGCCTCAGTTCTTTGTAACTTATATTTCTTTGCCTTTTACAAAGTGTGAAATATTTTACATTTAAGTGAAAGTTTTTGAACAGAGGTGAAACATTTTGAACTGGAGTGAAATATTCTGCCCTGGAACGACTGAGGCAGTCTCAGTTCTTTGTAACTTATATTTCTTTACCTTTTAACAAGAGTGAAATGTTTTGCATATAAGTGCAAATTTTCGAACAGAGGTGAAACATTTTGAACTAGAGTGAAATATTCTGCTCTTGCATGACTCAGGCAGCCTTAGTTCTTTGTAACTCATATTTATTGGCCTTTTAAAAAGAGTGAAATATTTTGCATATAAGTGAAAGTTTTTGAACAGAGGTGAAATATTTTGAACTGGAGTGAAATATTCTGCCCTTGAACGACTGAGGCAGCCTCAGTTCTTTATAACTTATATTTCTTTACCTTTTAACAAGAGTGAAATGCTTTGCATATAAGTGCAAATTTTTGAACAGAGGTGAAACATTTTGAACTGGAGTGAAATATTTTGCTCTTGCATGACTCAGACAGCCTCAGTTCTTTATAACTAATATTTCTTTACCTTTTACAAAGAATGAAATGTTTTGCATATAAGTGAAAGTTTTTGAATAGAGGTGAAATATTTTGAACTGGAGTGAAATATTCTGCCCTGGAACGACTGAGGCAGCCTCAGTTCTTTGTAACTTATATTTCTTTGCCTTTTACAAAGAGTGAAATATTTTACATCTAAGTGAGTTTTTGAACAGAGGTGAAATATTTTGAACTGGAGTGAAATATTCTGTCATGGAACGACTGAGGCAGCCTCAGTTCTTTATAACTTATATTTCTTTGCCTTTTATAAAGAGTGAAATATTTTGTATTTAAGTGAAAGTTTTTGAACAGAGGTGAAACATTTTGAACTGGAGTGAAATATTCTGCCCTGGAACGACTGAGGCAGCCTCAGTTCTTTGTAACTTATATTTCTTTACCTTTTAACAAGAGTGAAATGTTTTGCATATAAGTGCAAATTTTTGAACAGAGGTGAAACATTTTGAACTGGAGTGAAATATTCTGCTCTTGCATGACTCAGGCAGCCTTAGTTCTTTGTAACTCATATTTATTGGCCTTTTAAAAAGAGTGAAATATTTTGCATATAAGTGAAAGTTTTTGAACAGAGGTGAAATATTTTGAACTGGAGTGAAATATTCTGCCCTTGAACGACTGAGGCAGCCTCAGTTCTTTGTAACTTATATTTCTTTACCTTTTAACAAGAGTGAAATGCTTTGCATATAAGTGCAAATTTTTGAACAGAGGTGAAACATTTTGAACTGGAGTGAAATATTTTGCGCTCTTGCATGACTCAGACAGCCTCAGTTCTTTATAACTAATATTTCTTTGCCTTTTACAAAGAATGAAATGTTTTGCATATAAGTGAAAGTTTTTGAATAGAGGTGAAATATTTTGAACTGGAGTGAAATATTCTGCCCTGGAACGACTGAGGCAGCCTCAGTTCTTTGTAACTTATATTTCTTTGCCTTTTACAAAGAGTGAAATATTTTACATATAAGTGAGTTTTTGAACGGAGGTGAAATATTTTGAACTGGAGTGAAATATTCTGTCATGGAACGACTGAGGCAGCCTCAGTTCTTTATAACTTATATTTCTTTGCCTTTTATAAAGAGTGAAATATTCTGTATTTAAGTGAAAGTTTTTGAACAGAGGTGAAACATTTTGAACTGGAGTGAAATATTCTGCCCTGGAACGACTGAGGCAGCCTCAGTTCTTTGTAACTTATATTTCTTTACCTTTTAACAAGAGTGAAATGTTTTACATATAAGTGCAAATTTTTGAACAGAGGTGAAACATTTTGAATTGGAGTGAAATATTCTGCCCTGGAACGACTGAGGCAGCCTCAGTTCTTTGTAACTTATATTTCTTTACCTTTTAACAAGAGTGAAATATTTTGCATATAAGTGAATTGTTTCAGGAAGTCTTATTTTATTACATATAAGTGGAATGTTTTGCATATAAGTGAAATACTTTGCATATTTCTTTGCCTTGTAACTTATATTTCTCTATAAGTCTTATTTTATTTCTTTTGTTTTAGGAAATGTAAGAAGAAAGTTGTTGGCCAAGAGGCCAAGAACTGTACAGAAAATGGAGAACATTCTAAAGCAAATCAACCATCGTTGTTTTATATCTTTTTACTCCAAGAGTATTCAAGAAATCAAATTCAGGGACTGTCACAAAACTTTGTTGAATAAGACCCATTTTCGTGTGTTTATGAATATCCCTCCCATTGCCTTTGACAGATTTTTTTTAGAGGACATATTATCATGTCATGTGTAGGATGGTGTTTTCCGATTTGGCAAATGCAAAGTGCAGTTTACTGCACAGGATGTTGCACTAATTCTAGGACTCCCATATATTGGGAGGAGGATCGAGCACGCCGGCTCACGGGTCCAAAAATCGCATTTGAAAGAGAGGTTTGGGAAGCAGCTAACCACTAACAGACATGATGTGGTCCACCTAATCAATTCTATGAAGGAATCAGACAAGAAGGAAGATATTGAAGACACACTCCGCTTATGGATTGTTTTGATGCTGTCGACTTTCATTTGTTCGTATACCAGCTATGCTTGTCCAAAGCAGATGCTGCATTGTCTTGATGAGATTGGTGCTATTGGATCTTACTCATGGGCTGTGGCCGTCCATGAGATTTTAATGGTTAGATTATGTTTCATATCTAAGAAGAAAAAGGGAAGTTTGTCTGAGAAAAGTGGAAGCTCTAAAATATTACTCGACTGTACTGCTGCTCTTTGTGTAAGTTTCTGAACCTATTTTTTAAACAACATTTGTGGTAGTTTGCTTACATTGATTTTAAGTATGTTGAAAAATGTAGGTTTGAGATTTGGAGCACAGTAAGTTGAAGAAGCCCAAGGACAAGAGTGCATTCCCACGATTGATGAGGTGGGGTTCACAACTGAAGAGGAAGCCCGGGCGCTCCTTTTCATCCTTGACTGCACCTGAGATACATGCTACTTTCTATACTTGTGGTTCATACTTTATTTCACTACATAGTAATTCTAATGCATTTATATATAATATGATGTAACAGGTAATCGAAAAACTTCAGGTGCATAGGTTAGAAGAATGGCTCCTAGAGGGGGAGCATGAACAGCTTCTGCGGGCTTCTGTTAGCCCAATTTCAAAATCTTTCGATAAAATGAAAATGGAATCATTGGTTGACGAGATAAAGGGCCTTAAGGAAGCCCTTCGAGTTTCAGAAGAGAACAGGGAGAAAGATGTTGCTCACTTCAGGACACAAATGCAAGGTTTGATCCATGAAGTGTAGAAACTGAAGACAAAATTGTCTCCCGTTGGGGAGGGGAAGGAGGCTCATGTGGGGGAGGAGGAGGGTGAGGAGGCTGAGCAGGTGGAGGAGGAGGAGGAGGCAGAGGATCCGGTGGAGGCTGCGGTTGTAATAGAGGCTGAGGTGGTTAGGCCAAAGGAGGAGGTTGAGGCTGTTAAGGTAAGCTCCATTTCCAAAGCTGTAAAGCATCGTGGTAAACGGTAGCCCTCTACTTCAGTAAAATCCCCGTACGTTACACTCCAGAAGAAGACAAAGAAATCAGCCCCGAAGAAGGTCCCACAGGCAAATCGACACTTGATCCGGTGCCTGTCCCATCAGGGGGTCCTAATATTGAAACTGGGAGAAATGTAAAATATTTTGAATTCTTGTAAAATTTGATCGTTCGATATCTATAACTTTGTTTATTGTAATAACTATTATGGTTTATCCATGTGCAGTATGTAATAATTGTGCTGCAAATTATTTTAGATCCGTGCACTCTGTTTTCTTTGACACTGTAAATATGTTTCACTCCTCTGCAATATGTTAGTCCCTGTTACAGTTTTGAGATGTTCTGTGCAATATATTTCCGTTATGTATAAATTGTAAATATTGTCAGTGCAATATGTTTCATTCATACATAATGCAGGCATACATTGAAGTCCGAAGGGATTACTATGGGCTGGGAAAACTTTCTAACTCACATGAGAGCATCATTAATAATTTCTTATCGGTTGAAATGAACAAGTAATCCAATCACATATCTCTTTTTTTCCCACCAATGTCCAAGTATTTTGATATGTTTATATCTCTGAACAGTGTTCCAGTTGTGAAAAACCACTGGGGGGGTTCAGTTAGCAGGTTGCAGCTACGTGAACTGTTGTTTGGGGAGATGATTGACTTTGATGTAAGTGTATTCTAACATATGTGCCTTCCTTTGCCCCTACATAGATTCAACATTCACAGTGATTTATTGGTAATATGCTGTAAGTTCTCGACTGCTGTCTGGAATTACTTATGAGAAATCATGCTTCCTCCCCATCCGCATCAGTGAAATATTTATGCATGTCAGTGGTGCAATCCTCTTTTCTTCAGATACAGCCCGTCAAGTTCTTTGCTAAGGCAAGTTTATTGAAGCGTTATGTGACTTAATTCCTTAAGGAAGATGACATGCAAGAGAAGGATTATATGTTTTGTATTCTACATTCCCCGAGCCATTGGCACTTGTTTGCTATTAACTTTATGAGGCGATCCTTCATTTCATACAACCCCATAAAGGGCGATGCTCAATATAATGCCGATGCAAGGAATTGGGTAAGAGATCTCATATGTATTATTTGAAATTTAAAGTTATATAACTTTCACCTTCACATGTCCGCCAGCTGAATATTTTACATCTGTGTAGGTGGCGCTATGGAGGCAGTCATTCCCCTTCATGAAGTCATGGCAAATGATTTTTGACGAGGAATCTCCTTCTCAGCCACCCAATTCACTAAACAGTGGGGTGTATTGCTTAAAGTATATAGAGTGCCTATCCCATGTAGTATATGGCCCAGTGAACTAGGATTTCATAGTAGAAGATGTCCAACAAATGATAGGAGTGCTGACAGCAAGTCTTTTGCAGGCCGGTGTCTTGGGGCATGAACAGTGACACAGTGCTCATGTGTTGTTGTTGGCATGGAAGGTTGGAAGGATGTAAAGGACCCATGGTTGTAAATATAATTAGTTGTCAATGAATAGTGTAATCAGTTTCACAACACTGCAGAATGTTTCACTCCAGTGCAAAATATTTCACTCATGTTGTAACGACCCGAGAATCTGATTATCGGGAAGGCCTGATAACCCGAGACTCGTACCGCCACCCACGAGCCCGAAGACTCGGAAGGGTTAAAAGGATGGTGTGGAAACTACACAAGCATCACAGATAATTACAGAAATTAAACAGTTATAATATTAAGCAGGAAATAAATTAACATTTTACATGGTCCACAGTAAAATAACAACAACAGCAACAGTAGTCAACGACTAGCACAGTGACAAGAAAGAAAAGTACAGCTACACGGGGCATACCCCGACTCTGACCTCTGGCACTACCTCTGGGCACCCTCACCACGCTGCGCTCCTGACGCGCTCCCCGAAGGTGGCGCCTCACCTGAAACACGGTGAAAACACGCAGGGAATGAGTCTCGGAACAAGACTCAGTAGGGATCACTCAAACCCTACCTCGTAAAATGAGAAACCACTACTCTAGCGGTAGGAAAGTACCTCGGAAAGGAAAGCCCTGTACTCTACAGAACTAGACCCTACGGCACACAAACCGACACACGTGCCACGGTACGAGAAGATCGAAACTCAACGGTTGAACTGCCAAAACCCGAAGGTCGGAAACACACGACTGACAGTCTGACACTCCGTACTCGACAGGAGTACCACCCACTAGAAGCACAGCCGGTAGCGTCCCCTGACGTCTTACACTGCACCGCAGGTGAACCGCCTGACGTGGTAGGTCCTACCCGAGGCGCAGACACCGTACAAGCAACCACGAACAAGTAACTAGCTGGGGTCACGCCCGTCGACGTGGGTCCAACCGCCCCCAACCACGTGTGCACACACAGACCACGCGTCACTAGATCTGGTCCTCTGACCGGTTTTCCCCCGTAGCCGGACTCTGGCTACCGACGAGGGGCCTACGGTAACCGGTCCACAAACCGTCTCGAAAGGTGAGTGCCCGTACACCACTCCCAGGTGAGACCAGCACCTCGTACTGGTGGGCTACGACTAGTGGAGGGTCACTGAAGGAGTAGACTCTCAAGTCAACGAAAAATGACGTCCGAGTCCGACAACGTGTGGGAATCACCCCACGCACTAGCTCCGTCAAACGGGGTCCACGGTCGGAGAAAAACGGACGCACCGCCCACTGCCAAACTCATGACCAAGGAAAACGGAACCTCCGGACACCAAAGACACAGTCACGGAACTCCACGGGGTGTCCAGGACACACACACGGCGCAAGAGGAACACCCGTCAACAGGACAGAACATGCTAGGACTCCCTAGTGCGACAGGGAAGATCGCGCTAGGATCCCCTAGCGCGACAAGACAGGTCGCGCTAGGACCCCATAGCGCGACAGGAACCACCTCCTGTTCATCTTCTCCGATGAACGCGCCCCATCGGGGCAGCGCGACGAACAAGAACGCGCTATTGGAGTATAGCGCGTTCTCAGTCCGCGGCGGGAAACGGTAGAAACTCCAAAAAAAGCCAACCACCCCCCCATGCCTCCACAGGAGAGGGGGAAAACAAAGGGGAAGACCCCTGGGGACCCCTAGCATGATCCTAGGCCATCAAAACACGAAATCATGCATCAAATCCATAGATCGGGCGAGCTCTCCCCAAATCATGGAAAAACCCCCAAAAGCTCAAACACGCCCCTCTTGACCTCCCCGCGGCCTACAAATCACGGGAATGAACGGCAAGAGGCTAAGGAACGTCACCCTACCTCAATGGAGCGAATGCTCCGCCGAATCACCCACGAATCACGAAGAACGCTTTTAGAAACCTCGCCTCCCCACGCTTCCCACGCTCGCCGCACGCCCACGAGATCGCCTCGCCGTCACCCACGCGTCCGCGCCGTCGCCCTACCGCAGTCAACAGCCGGGGAGGGTCTCACCGCGTCCGAATGGGAGAGAGAGGGAGAGGAGGGCGTCACGGTGGGAAGAAACGGAGGAAGAAGAAGAAGAAGAAGAAAGAGAAAGGAGAAAAGAAAAAGAAAAAGAATAGGGTTAAATAAAAAATCTGATTTTTCAGAAAAATACATTTCCGGAATCCTCGGAACGCACCGATCGCAACGGTACCACTCGTGCCCGGGTGAACCGCCCGGTTCGCCCGCAGCGAGCTTCCGAAGAAAAAGCCGAAACACACACCGGAAATTGGAAAACACACGCGGAAAAGCCGCGGAACGCCTCCGGGCCTCCGAAACAACTCCGGATCACGCCGATCTGAACACGAAAGATGTCCGAAACGAAATTTCAGACACAACAGAGCCGGACACTCCGAAAACCAGATCCGGGACCCATGAAGAAGGATCCGAAAGGTCCGGGATATTACAGCCCTCCCCCCTTAAGGAATTCCGTCCTCGAAATTGAGAACAACCCAAGGGGAAAGAAGAGGGAGACTCACTCAAACAGGTACGGGAACTGCTGACGCATCTCGTCCTCACGTTCCCAAGAAGCCTCACCACCAGAGTGTCGCTGCCACACGACCTTTACCAAGGGAATGACCTTGTTCTGCAGGCGCTGCTCTCGCCTATCCTCCACGCGGATCGGAAACTCTGGGAGAGAAAGGTCTGGAGTCACCTCAGGCCAAACAGAAATCTCGAGTACATGAGAGTTATCGGGCATATACTTCCGCAACATCGAGACGTGAAACACGTCATGCACCGACGCCAACTCAGGAGGTAACTGCAACCGGTAAGCAACCTCACCGATGCGCTCCACAATCGCGAAAGGACCAATATAGCGGGGACTCAGCTTCCCACGCCGTCCAAAGCGCATCACCCCCTTCATCGGAGAAACTCTCAAGAACACATGATCGCCCACGGCGAACTCGAGAGACTGCCGCCTACGGTCAGCATAACTCTTCTGCCGACTCTGGGCCGCCAACATGTTCTGACGAACCAGGTGCACAACATCCACACACTGCTGCACCAATTCCGGTCCCGTCAAAACACGCTCACCCACCTCAAACCAATCGAGTGGAGTCCGACAAGGACGCCCGTACAAAGCCTCATAGGGAGCCATGCCGATGCTCGAATGAAAGCTGTTGTTATAGGCAAACTCCACCAATGGTAGGTGATGAATCCAACTCCCCTGCCACTCCAGGCAGCAGGATCTCAGCATGTCCTCCAAAGTCTGAATGGTCCTCTCAGACTGACCATCTGACTGAGGATGATACGTCGAGCTAAATGCCAACTCCGTGCCAAGAGCTCGCTGGAAACTCCTCCAGAATCCAGAAGTGAAGCGCGGATCCCAATCCGACATGATCGAAATGGGAACCCCATGCAACGGCACGATCCGCTCCACATAAAGTCGAGCCAACTTGGACACGCTCCAGCTGACTTTGACCGGCAACAGCCACGTCACCTTCGTCAGCCGATCCACCAGCAACCAAATATTGTCCTGCCCACTCGGGGTCCTCGGCAACCCCACCACGAAATCCGTGGTCACATGGTCCCACTTCCAAGCAGGAACATCCAAGGGCTGGAGAGTACCGCCTGGTCGCTGATGCTCCGCCTTCACCTGCTGACAGATCAGGCACCTGGCCACAAATTCGGCAACATCTCTCTTCATGCCAGGCCACCAAAACAGCCTCCGTAAGTTCCGATACATCTTCATCGCACCCGGGTGTACAGTGTACCTGCTCCCATGAGCCTCGCACAACACCGCACGACGAATCTGCTCCTCGGCTGGGACGTACAGCCTGCCACGAAACCTCGCAGCACCGTCCTCGTCGAGCTCCACGTCAGCCATCGCCAGAATCCGGGGCAACTCAGGGTCCGCATGCTGAGCCTCTGTCACCTGACGACGGATAGCAGGAGTGACAGTCAGACTCGCAAGCACTGCCAACCCTGGCTCCTGGGGAATCTTGAGCCTAAAAGATACCTCGGGCACTTGTTCCCAGAGCCTCCACTTCCTCAACATCAAGGTACTGATCGCAACCTTCCGACTCAAGGCATCGGCGACGACATTCATCCTGCCCGGCTGATAAGACAGGGTGAAGTCATAGTCCTTCATGAACTCCATCCAACGCCTTTGTCTGAGGTTCAGGTCCTTCTGCGAGAACACGTACCTCAAACTCTGATGGTCAGTGAACACCTCTAACTTCTCACCGTACAGATAATGCCTCCAGATCTTCAGTGCGAAGATCACCGCCGCCAACTCAAGATCATGGGTAGGGTAGTTCTCCTCGTGGAGCTTTAGCTGCCGAGATTCATAAGCCACCACTCTACCATTCTGCATCAAAACAGCACCCAATCCAACGCCGGAAGCATCCGTACACACCACGAAACCTCCCGATCCAGAAGGCAAAATCAATACCGGAGCCGAGGTGAGCAATCTCTTCAGTTCCCTGAAGCTCTGCTCACACTCCTCGGACCAAACAAAAGGCACATCCTTCCACGTGAGTCTCGTCATCGGGGTCGCAATGCGAGAAAAATCCTGGATAAATCGGCGATAATATCCCGCAAGCCCCAAGAAACTCCGGATCTCCGTCATCGACCTCGGCCTCGGCCACTGCATCACTGCCTCGACCTTGGCGGGGTCCACGGAAATGCCATCACCAGAAATCACGTGCCCCAGAAAGTGCACCTCGCTGAGCCAAAACTCGCACTTGCTGAGCTTCGCATACAACTGGTGATCTCGCAGCGTCTACAGCACCACACCCAAATGGTACGCGTGCTCCTCGGCAGACCGCGAATAAACAAGGATGTCATCCACGAAAATGACCACGAACCGGTCCAAATATGGATGAAACACCCTCTGCATAAAGTCCATGAAGGCTGCAGGGGCATTGGTGAGCCCAAACGGTATCACCAGAAACTCATAATGCCCATACCTCGAACTGAATGCAGTCTTCTCCACATCGGACTCACGAATCCTCAGCTGATAGTAACCGGACCGCAAATCAATCCGCGAGAATACTCGCGCAGACTGCAGCTGGTCGAACAAATCATCGATCCGTGGCAACGGATACTTATTATTAATGGTCACTTCATTCAGCTGCCGATAGTCAATGCACAACCGCAGACTACCGTCCTTCTTCTTCACAAACAACACGGGCGCACCCCAAGGGGAAAAGCTCGGACGAATATACCCCTTGGCCAACAGTTCCTGCAACTGCGCCCTCAACTCCCTCAACTCAGCGGGGGCCATACGGTAGGGAGCCTTCGCCAAAGGTCCCGTACCAGGCACAACCTCGATCACGAAATCGATCTCCCGCTGGAGAGGTAATCCAGGCAACTCCTCGGGAAAAATGTCGGGGAACTCGCACACCACCGCAATGTCCTCGACATTCGGCTCCATCCGGTCAGACACAACCACTGACGCGAGAAAACCCTGACAACCGGAATCAAGCAACCGACGGGCTCGAATAGCAGAGATAAGGAATCGAGAAGAGGTGGAACGGATACCTTGGAAATAGAAGCTCCGCTTGTTCGGATGCTGGAAGTAGACCCTCTTCATCCCACAATCCATCACCGCTCCATGAGTCTCGAGCCAATCCATGCCTAGAATCACATCGTAATCCCGAAGGTACAACGCATAAAACTTGTCTGGCATACTCCGCCCATCGATCCACACCGGAACCTGGTCGAAGCAATACGGAGTGATCATAAAGTCACCCGAAGGCAACTCCACTGCCAAATCACAGGACAACTGGGTCACCGGCTCCTTGACGCTCGATGCGAAATCCTCCGAAATAAACGAATGAGACGCGCCAAAATCGAACAAAACCCGAGCCGCACAACCCAAAATCTGAATGGTACCTTCCACGAGCTGCGACGCCACTGCCTCTGCCCTGGTCAAGTGCGTGATCTTGCCCCGAGCCCTCTGCCTGCCTCCCATGCTAGCTGACCTGGGTAGTGGCGGATACTATCCCTGCTGCAGCTGCTGCCTCTACTGCTGGGGAACCTGCTGCTGTGACGGCCTCTGAGGACAGTCACGCGCCATATGCCCTGGCTGGTCATACCGAAAACAGATAATCGGCGCCGTGCACTTCCTGCCTGGGTGGGTACCACCACACCGTGGACAAGGTCCTCGCGATCCACCCACTGATCCCTGACGCTGCAAAGGAATCGGCTGCTGTACACTGCCCGATGAAGCCTGCCCCTGATCCTTGTGCTTCTTCTGGAAACTCTTCTTCAAGAACTTCTTGACCTTCGAGTCGAAGGACGCAGATCCTGTCGCTGAAGCTGCCGATGCCGGTACTCCTGAACCACCCGATGCATGCTGGAAGGAACCCTGCTGCTGGGTAGCCGGCTGATGACTGCGACCTGACAAAGACTGCCCCTGCCTGATCAGTCCTCGAGTCCTATGCATATCCATCTCCAAGGAAATCGCAACACGAGACGCCGTCTCTAGATCAGTGGCCCCGTTTGCGATCAGATGGTGCCTCAGCTCCAGCCTCAAGCCCTGCACAAACTGTGTGGTCCTCACCCTCTCATGCTCCATGATGTGAGGTGCGTACCGACCCAGCTCGACAAATCGGGCCCTGTACTACAACACGGACATGTCACCCTGCACCAGCTCTAGAAACTCCCACATCCGCTGCGTGGCAACAACATCTGGACAGTACGTACGCTCGAAAGCACTAACAAAGTCATCCCACTCGATCTGCTCAAGTGGACGAAGCTGAAAAGACGTCTTCCACTCGGAAGACCACCACCTCCGAGCCGTACCCTGCAACTGGTTGTAGGCCAACACAACTCTGTCCTCGGCAGTACTCCTCGCGGAACTGAACACCCGCTCCATCTCATCAAGCCAATCACGAGCCGGATCAGGGTCTGCCTGGCCGCTGAAATAAGGTGGATGGAACTGCATGAAGTCCCTCACTACTCGGCCTGGCCCACCCCTAGCTGACGAGCCCTCACCAGCCTCTCCGCCGAACTGCTGAGACATGAGATGGTACATGCCTCGTAAGAAATCCTCGGCCCCCGGAACTCTCGCAGGATCTGCGACCTCGGTAGCTCCCGGAACTCTGCTATGCTCCTCCTGGTCCCTCTGGACCCCCTGCTGGATCTCCTGACCTCCAGCCGACTGCCCCTGCTGAGAGCGAGAGCTCCGCCTCGGCGCCATACTCGCTCCTGAAGCAAAAGACAGAAAACACGAAAACGGCAAGGTCAAGAAAAACACACGATGCCCAATGCCAGCGTCACCTGTACATCATCGCTATGGACTAGTGGACCACTACAATTACCTATGATTCTCATGTAATTCCACAATCGGGCTCTGATACCAGCTGTAACGACCCGAGAATCCGATTACCGAGAAGGCCCGATAACCCGAGACTTGTACCGCCACCCACGAGCCCGAAGACTCGGAAGGGTTAAAAGGATGGTGTGGAAACTACACAAGCATCACAGATAATTGTAGAAATTAAACAGTTATAATATTAAGCAGGAAATAAATTAACATTTTACATGGTCCACAGTAAAATAACAACAACAGCAACAGTAGTCCACGACTAGTACAGTGACAAGAAAGAAAAGTACAGCTACACGGGACATACCCTGGCTCTGACCTCTGGCACTACCTCTGGGCACCCTAACCACGCTGCGCTCCTGACGCGCTCCCCGAAGGTGGCGCCTCACCTGAAACACGGTGAAAACATGCGGGGAATGAGTCTCAAAATAAGACTCAGTAGGGATCACTCGAACCCTACCTCGTAAAACGAGAAACCACTACTCTAGCGGTAGGAAAGTACCTCGGAAAGGAAAGCCCTGTACTCTACAGAACTAGACCCTACGGCACACAAACCGACACACGTGCCACGGTACGAGAAGACCGAAACTCAATGGTCGAACCGCCAAAACCCGAAGGTCGGAAACACACGACTGACAGTCTGACACTCCGTACTCGACAGGAGTACCACCCACTAGAAGCACAGCCGGTAGCGTCCCCTGACGTCTTACACCGCACCGCAGGTGAACCGCCTGACGTGGTAGGTCCTACCCGAGGCGCAGACACCGTACAAGTAACCATAAACAAGTAACTAGCTGGGGTCACGCCTGTCGACGTGGGTCCAACCGCCCCCAACCACGTGTGCACACACAGACCACGCGTCACTAGGTCTGGTCCTCTGACCGGTTTTCCCCCGTAGCCGGACTCTGGCTACCGACGAGGGGCCTACGGTAACCGGTCCACAAACCGTCTCGAAAGGTGGGTGCCCGTACACCACTCCCAGGTGAGACCAGCACCTCGTACTGGTGGGCTACGACTAGTGGAGGGTCACTGAAGGAGTAGACTCTCAAGTCAACGGAAAACGACGTCCGAGTCCGACAACGTGTGGGAATCACCCCACGCACTAGCTCCGTCAAACGGGGGCCACGGTCGGAGAAAAACGGACGCACCGCCCACGGCCAAACTCATGATCAAGGCAAACGGAACCTCCGGACACCAAAGACACGGTCACAGAACTCCACGGGGTGTCCAGGATACACACACGGCCCAAGAGAAACACCCGTCAACAGGACAGAACGCGCTAGGACTCCCTAGCGTGACAGGGAAGATCGCGCTAGGATCCCTTAGCGCGACAAGACAGGTCGCGCTAGGGCCTCCTAGCGCGACACAACAGATCGCGCTAGGGACCCCTAGCGCGACAAGGCAGGTCGCGCTAGCACCCCATAGCGCTACAGGAGCAGCCTCCTGTTCATCTTCTCCGATGAACGCGCCCCATCGGGACAGCGCGACGAACAAGAACGCGCTACTGGAGTATAGCGCGTTCTCAGTCCGCGGCGGGAAACGGTAGAAACTCTAAAAAAAAGCTAACCACGCCCCCATGCCTCCACAGGAGTGGGGGAAAACAAAGGGGAAGACCCCTGGGGACCCCTAGCATGATCCTAGGCCATCAAAACATGAAATCATGCATCAAATCCATAGATCGGGTGAGCTCTCCCCAAATCATGGTAAAACCCCCAAAACCTCAAACACGCCCCTCTCGGCCTCCCCGCGGCCTACAAATCACGGGAATGAACGGCAAGAGGCTAAGGAACGTCACCCTACCTCAATGGAGCGAATGCTCCGCCGAATCACCCACGAATCACGAAGAACGCTTTTAGAAACCTCACCTCCCCACGCTTCCCACGCTCGCCGCACGCCCACGAGATCGCCTCGCCGTCACCCACGCGTCCGCGCCGTCGCCCTACCGCCGTCAACAGCCAGGGAGGGTCTCACCGCGTCCGAATGGGAGAGAGAGGGAGAGGAGGGCGTCACGGTGGGAAGAAACAGAGGAAGAAGAAGAAGAAGAAGAAAGAGAAAGGAGAAAAGAAAAAGAAAAAGAATAGGGTTAAATAAAAAATCCGATTTTTCGGAAAAATACCGAAAAATAGAAAAATACATTTTCGGAATCCTCGGAACGCACCGATCGCAACGGTACCACTCGTGCCCGGGTGAACCGCCCGGTTCGCCCGCAGCGAGCTTCCGAAGAAAAAGCCGAAACAGACACCGAAAATCAGAAAACACACGCGGAAAAGCCGTGGAACGCCTCCGGACCTCCGAAACGACTCCGGATCACGCCGATCCGAACACAAAAGATGTCCGAAACGAAATTTCGGATACAACGGAGCCGGACACTCCGAAAACCAGATCCGGGACCCACGAAGAAGGATCCGAAAGGTCCGGGATATTACACCTGTGCAAAAATATTCCAGTTGTATGCAAAATATTTCACTCCTGTTAAGAAGGAAAAAGAAGAATCTAACTAGGGCTGCCCGAGTCATTACAGAGCATAATATTTCACCCCCAGTGCAAAATATTTCACCCCTGTGCAAAATATTTCAGTTGTATGTAAAATATTTCACCCCTATTAAGAAGGCAAAAGAAGAATCCAACTGAGACTGCTTGAGTCATGTATGAGCAGAATATTTCACCTCCAGTGCAAAATATTTCACCCCTGTGCAAAACATTTCAGTTGTATGTAAAATATCTCACCCCTATTAAGAAGGCAAAATAAGAATCCAACTGGGGCTGCCTGAGTCATGTAAAAGTAGAATATTTCACTCCAGTGTAAAATATTTCACCCCTGTCCAAAACCATTGTTGTTGCATGCAAAATATTTCACTCCTATTAAGAAGGCAAAAGAAGAATCTAACTCGGACTGCCTGAGTCATTACATAGCAGAATATTTCACTCCAGTGCAAAATATTTCACCCATGTGCAAAACATTTTAGTTGTATGCAAAATATTTTACCCCTTTTAAGAAGGCAAAATAAGAATCCAACTGAGGCTGCCTGAGTCATGTAAGAGCAGAATATTTTACCCCCAGTGTAAAATATTTCACCCCTATGCAAAACATCTCAGTTGTATGCAAAATATTTCACCCCTGTTAAGAAGGCAAAAGAAATAAAACTGAAATTTCTGAGTCATGTAAGAGCAGAATATTTCACTCTACTTCAAAATGTTTCACCCATGTGCAAAATATTTCAGTTGTATGTAAAACATTTCACCCATGTTAAGAAGGTAAAATAAGAATCCAACTGAGGCTGCCTGAGTCATGTAAGAGCAGAATATTTCATCCCGAGTGTAAAATATTTCACCCCTATGCAAAACATCTCAGTTGTATGTAAAATATTTCACCCTTGTTAAGAAGGCAAACGAAATATAACTGAAATGTCTGAGTCATGCAAGAGAAGAATATTTCACTCTACTTCAAAATATTTCACCCATGTGTAAAACATTTCAGTTGTATGCAAAATATTTCACCCCTATTAAGAAGGCAAAAAAAGAATCTAACTGGGGCTGCCCGAGTCATTACATAGCAGAATATTTCACTCCAGTGTAAAATATTCCACCCCTCTGCAAAGTATTTTAGTTGTATGTAAAATATTTCACCCCTGTTAAGAAGGCAAAATAAGAATCCAACTGAGGCTGCCTGAGTCATGTAAGAGCAGAATATTTCACTCCAGTGTAAAATATTTCACCCATGTGTAAAACATTTCAGTTGTATGCAAAATATTTCACCCCTGTTAAGAAGGCAAAAGATGAATCCAACTGATGCTGCCTGAGTCATGTAAGAGCAGAATATTTCCCTCCACCTCAAAATATTTCACCCATGTGCAAAACCCAATGTCTGTTACATGCTGAGACAAAAGTATGCACAGACCTATGTATGTGCTTAGACTTAAAATGCACATATGCTTATACTTGTATGAACAGTGTTTCAGCCTTACCGGACATTATTCACACTTAACACCCATATGTCCCCCTTTTGCCTTCTTAATAGGGGTGAAATATTTTACATACAACTGAAATATTTTACACTAGAGTGAAATATTTTGCACAAGAGTAAAATACGCAATGGTATGAAAATGCATGAGACGTGGCTAGCAACGACCTTGTCTATGCATAAAATAGTAACGTGCACCGACCTTGCTCTGCCTAGCGGAGGATGTGCACAGACCTGCATGAACAAGCTACAGGAACATGCACCGACTTGCGTATCCAAATGCTATAAGTATGCACCGACCTTATGAAGACATGCACTGACCTTCATACACAAGGCAAAAGGTGCACCGACCCTGGACATCAATGTGCTCGAACTTCCTTATAAGTGGGTGCACAGACTTTCATGTGCATGTGAACAATGATATGCACGGACCTGAGTATGCATGTGCACAAACTTGAGCATTGTATGCACCGACCTGCTATAGTGATGTGCATAGGGGTTTCTGTAATGACTCAGGCAACCTCAGTTGGATTCTTCTTTTACCTTCTTAACAGGGGTGAAATATTTTGCATACAACTGAGATGTTTTGCATAGGGGTGAAATATTTTACACTGGGGGTGAAATATTCTGCTCTTACATGACTCAGGCAGCCTCAGTTGGATTCTTATTTTGCCTTCTTAACAGGGGTGAAATATTTTACATACAACTGAAATGTTTTGTATAAGGGTGAAATATTTTACACTGGAGTGAAATATTCTGCTATGTAATGACTCAGGCAGTCCCAGTTAGATTCTTCTTTTGCCTTCTTAATAGGAGTGAAATATTTTACATACAACAATAATGGTTTTGCACAGGGGTGAAATATTTTACACTGGAGTGAAATATTCTGCTTTTACATAACTCAGGCAGCCCTAGTTGGATTCTTATTTTTCCTTCTTAACAGGGGTGAAATATTTTGCATACAACTGAAATATTTTTCACAGGGGTGGAATATTTTACACTGGGGGTGAAATATTCTGCTCTTACATGACTCAGGCAGCCTCAGTTGGATTCTTATTTTGCCTTCTTAACAGGGGTGAAATATTTTGCATACAACTGAAATGTTTTACACAAGGGTGAAATATTTTGCACTGGAGTGAAATATCTTGCTATGTAATGACTCAGGCAGTCCCAGTTAGATTCTTCTTTTGCCTTCTTAACAGGGGTGAAATATTTTGCATACAACTGAGATATTTTGCATAGGGGTGAAATATTTTACACTGGGGGTGAATATTCTGCTCTTACATGACTCAGGCAGCCTCAGTTGGATTCTTATTTTGCCTTCTTAACAGGGGTGAAATATTTTGCATACAACTGAAATGTTTTGCACAAGGGTGAAATATTTTGCACTGGAGTGAAATATTCTGCTATGTAATGACTCAGGCAGTCCGAGTTAGATTCTTCTTTTGCCTTCTTAATAGGAGTGAAATATTTTGCATACAACAATAATGGTTTTGCACAGGGGTGAAATATTTTACACTGGAGTGAAATATTCTGCTTTTACATAACTCAGGCAGCCCCAGTTGGATTCTTATTTTGCCTTCTTAACAGGGGTGAAATATTTTGCATACAACTGAAATGTTTTGCACAGGGGTCGAATATTTTGCACTGGGGGTGAAATATTCTGCTCTTACATGACTCAGGCAGTCTCAGTTGGATTGTTCTTTTGCCTTCTTAACAGGGGTGAAATATTTTGCATACAACTGAAATATTTTGCACATGGGTGAAATATTTTACACTGGAGTGAAATATTCTACTATGTAATGACTTAGGCAGCCCCAGTTAGATTCTTCTTTTGCCATCTTAACAGGGGTGAAATATTTTACATATAACTGAAATGATTTGCACAGGGGTGAAATATTTTACACTGGAGTGAAATATTCTGCTACGTAATGACTCAGGCAGCCTCAATTGGATTCTTCTTTTGCTTGGAGTGAAATATTTGGGTGAAATATTTTGCATACAACTGAAATGTTTTGCAGAGGGGTGAAATATTCTGCTCTGTAATGACTCAGACAACCCCAATTAGATTCTTCTTTTACCTTCTTAATAAGGGTGAAATATTTTGCATACAACAATAATGATTTTGCACTGGGGTGAAATATTTTACACTGGAGTGAAATATTCTGCTATGTAATGACTCAGGCAGCCTCAGTCATGAAGCTGGCAAAATTTCTGAGAAACTGACTATCTAGATCAAAGAAATTTTAAAGTCATGTCATGAAGAAATGAGCTATCTCTGTTCATAAAAGAAGGCATAAAGGTAGACTGTGCTGAGTAACCAAGGATTCTGGTGTTTAACAAACATGTTTCCTTCAGTAAAAAGGCCAGTCATACCAGAATGCTCTAGTTAGAAAAGGAAAAGAAAAGAAAAAGTTTATATGGTTGACCTTGGTTCTTCTTCAGACGCCAAAATATAAGTTAAAACTTGATTTGAGACAAAGATTTTGAAACCACTTTTATCTAATGAAAGTATGGAGTAAGATTAATGATTCTTTCTTACTGAGCATTGTACTGCAATTAGAATGTTTTATATCCATTGACTGTGTATTAAAATATGATTTTTAGAAGAATGAATGAGTAAGATATAAGGTTGATACGCTGAAGACCATGAAAAAGGAGAAGAAAGGTATTTTATATATAAGAGAGGGGTAGTTTGGGTACGAGGTGTGTATCGAGTAAAGGCAAACAGTATTCCCTTTATATTACTCAACCCTAAAGTTTCTCTCATACCCTCCGCATTCAAGCCGAGACCTTCCCGCACTCACGACTGCTAGCCGTGAGCTTTTCTCTCTTGTCTAACTTCTCTACATCTCCTCTACCCGCCTCTCTACATTCTCTCTACTAGCATCATCTCCATTTGTCTTTATCCTTCTTGTCAGAAATCATCTTCTTCTCCATCGGCGTCTTCCACTATGTCTTCTCCGGCGGTAAAGAGCAAGGGGAAGAGGAAGGTAATGGAGGAGCAGCAATCTACAATTCCTCAAGCCAAGAAGTCTGGAGAGACTCAGCACTATGAGAGGAGGTCCAAAGAGGTTCATGCAAAAGGGGTGTCATCCGAAGCTATTCAAAAGGAGGATGTCAAAGGCAAAAGAAAAGCTTTGGAGATGATGCCGCCAGTAGAAATCAAATCAGAAAGAGGCGAAGATGTTTCGGAAAGAAAGAAAAGAAAAGGGAAAGAGAAAGTGATTAAAGACTCTGAGAAAAGAGGTATTCCTGCTCAGCCTTCTACTCAAGTCGAGATGATTTTGGAAGCAGGGAAGATAGTGTTCCCCAGATATGTGGATTTCCATGATCGTAAAATGCTCTCCAAATTTCTTGAACTAGTGGAAATGTTTAATTTTCAAAAATGGAAGAAGTTCCTGAGCAAGCATAAAGGCTATTATCCTAGACTTGTAGCAATGTTCTACAGTAATCTGAGATACATTTCCGCTCAATCGAAACTTGTGTCAAATGTCAAAGGAATTGACATTGAGATCACTAGGCACTCTTTTCATAAGGTGTTCAGAATACCTGAAGATGGTGAGATTGAAGGTAAATTTCAGTACAATCTTCATGATACTTTTTCAGTGATTAATGATGTGCCGAGTGATTCTTCTGACAAAAAGCGAACTCAATTGGGTCAGTTCAATACAATTACGTTTTCTCCTCTAAAAAGATTACTGCAACATATTCTGACTACCATGATCACTCCACAAGTTGGAGGAAGAAGTAGACTGACCGAAGCACAATGATTTATTTTATATTGTTTATTGAAGGGAATTAGAATTTGTTTGCCAGAAATAATCATCCAGATCATCGGAACTTTCAAAGTGTCAAGGAGAAATCTTGTCATGCCCCGAACTTTTATTACAGCAGAAGACGATCTCGAGAAACGTGAACAACCGGCATGGTAAGCCTCTTGCAAGCAAGAATAATCAGAGAGCAAGATAATCACATATAAAAATTAAAATTACACAATAATTTAATCAACTTCTCCTTTCATTAATGATCAGAATGATAAAGATCCAAGTACATAGAATATTCCAACTTTACTCAACTCTTTCAAATCTACATGACTCAATAAAAATGGAAAATTACATGAACTCGATCTAGACATTTATTGACTCCTAGGTCTTCACTCTCAATTTTATGAGACTTTCATTCGCTCTCGGACTCATCACTTGAATAACTTGAATCCGAATCCGAACTACTTGCATCTCCTGAAAAGATTGGAAATAGGTAATGAGCACACTTGCCTAGTAGGTATCTTCACATCAACATGATTGGCAATATTAAAGTGATTAGTATTTTAGCTCTAAAGAATAAGGTAAAATCATGCGAATGCGGTCAATCACGTGAATAAAATAAAGTAACAAGATACGATCAAGTTAAGATATGATTGAGCATGAATGATCAAGCATGAATGTAATATGCCCTTTCATGAACAAGAATGTACTAGAATATCATGTAACAAGCAAGAATGTACTCTTCATTAGTAACAAGTACTTCGTGAATTTCTGTGGAATATCACTTTGTGGATAATTTCGTGATTACCGTGATTTTCGTGATGCCGTGGATTTTCACTTATTTATAAAGAAAGTACTCCCAGCGTAATGTGACGCCAGTAGCATCATACCCCATAGTTTATAATAGTATATTTTCGACAATCAGCCGAGGGAACTAGCATAGAGCCCTTGAACACAATCAGTGCTCGATCCGCATCTTCAAGTATAAATCAAGCTACTTCCACGCATGTAAATAATGTGGCCAAGAATGTTCAATTTCAAAGATAATTCATGATAAAGTAACCAAAAATACGAATGCTTTTATAAGGAAATAAGAAATTTCAATAAATACTTTAAATGACTAGTTTATGCCATAGAAATAAATCGACAGCATAACGGTACGTTCTTTAACTTCCATAACTTAGTTAAATCATCTTTATAAAGGTGACATGTCCTAGAAATTTAATAGTCTTTCTAGGATCATATGGATATTAACCCTTGGGTCAAACCTGGGGTTAACTGAACTCAAGAATTTAGCGATCTATAACTGGGCCGTTACATGAATATAGCGGTCTAGTTTTGGACCGTTAAGTACAAGATTGTTCGATATTTGAAAATAGGCTCTCTGGAGTCTCTGGTGGTCAAAGGTAGATCCGTCAAGATCCCTTTAGCGGTCTATATAAGGCGCGCTAGAAGACTATGGCGGTCAATTATTGGGCCGCTAAGATCCAGAAATACAAAACATCGGTAGTGCTTTCTAGATAAATGGGATTTAATAGTACAACCAACTCGGCGTCCTAGTGGTAATCCCAAGCTCACGGAGAATTACGGAGGCCTTGAAATAAGATTTCCTAGTCCATTGGAAGGAATATCCAAAGGAGATGTTATCATGTCCAAGATTATGTTCCTATAGTGTAAAGTGTGTAACTAATGGTCATATACCTGAACATATGTCATGAACTTACAGAAATGACTCTATAGATGAGGGAGAATAGGTTCAGTGATTAAATACACGTTGAAACCTCATCAATGTAGCATTTAAACCATAAAGTTAGTACAAAATTATATGGTTTTGGCCTGAAATTATCATATGCTTAAAATAATCCAATTAGGATAAAGAACATGAAATCAACCGTTATCAATACTATTTAAGTCTCAGAGTCATAAAACAATACTTTTAAACAGGTTTGAACATAATTATCTAGGCATAACATAAGCTAAGTGGACTGTTCTTAAGACTATCTCGGGTTGACAAAACACAGAACTGTAGCGGTCTAAGGTAGACGCGTCACAGTGTTGTGGCGGTTTATCGTAAAGCCGCCAGAGTGATTTTAGCGCTCTACTTCTGGTCCGCCAGACATTACATAGAAATCACGTTTGCAGGGTGTCTAGCAGTTTATCGTGAGGCCACTAGATTATGTTGGCGGTCGAACTTTAAGCCGCTAGAGCATGTCTGATAGTAAATAAAATAAGAAGATTCTAAAGTTCTTAACTCACATCATGTCTAAAAATCATATATATACTTCCCTATCATGATAGAACAAAGGTTAAGCTAACAATATGCATGAGTTTTCTATGAATGGACAAGAAAGTTCCTTTTAACTTAGTTAGGACTAAGGATATGCATGCATGATATACTAAGTGCATAGGTCCTATTAAAACATGAAATTCTTCACATATAGAGCATGAAATCGATCAAAACCAGATGACTTTTAATCCTAGCATGATATTTTTACCGTGCATGAGATGACCTACCTTTGTTAAGGCTTTAAATCTCTGAATTCGATGTTAGAAGTGAGCCCTAGTTTCTACTCCTTCCAATGATAAATCATCAAGTTCACGCCATGATATCTCCTGATCCACTTGTCCTAATGGCGTGAAATTTGGAGGGTAAGAAATAGATACTAAGGGGAACAAAAAATTCTGGAGGCACTAATGCTAAATACGTTGATTTGGTTCCCTAATTCCTTGATCTTCATCGGACTTTCGCTCAGTTTCCTGGGTCGCTAAGGTCAAACCAGCAACTTTGCAGGCATCTATCTCCTTGTGTGCTTGATCTCCTAGCACGAAATTTTGGGAGATGTTAGTCCTATGTATTATCATTAAAAACTTCTAAAGAACCTACCTGAAATAATGTCGTCTTATCTTGATTCCACGCGAGCCAATGTAAGGGCGCAGGTCAAAATTAGGTCCTATTTATAGGGTTTTGCTAGGGTTTAAGGATTAGATCGATTCTAGAGTCCTTGTTAAAACTTAGATCGACTTTAGAGAGTCCTAAACATGATTACTAGTCCTCCCATCTCGATCCCTAAAGGATAGACTAGCAAAAATCCCATTTTTTTGTTCTTTCTTCAATTCACGGAACTAACAGAATGTAGCGGTCGTAGATTGGACCGCCAAAGTCCCTGTAGCCGTTTTACGATAGACCGCCACACGCATTGGGTGTCGAATTTGAAATGAGTTCAAATTATAATTTCGGTTTATCTACTAAATTATCTAAACAATTAGTATTTATCCTTAAATTCCGTAAATAAGTTAATTAACCTTCTAGAATATGGGCCAAACTTCCAGGGCTTGATCCATAAGTCCTTTGGGCTTCATTTAAATAGGCTAGGTTAATGGTTTACCATAATTGGGTCTTAATAATGATTTATTTTAATTTGTTTACTAATCCATTTTGGTCTTTTAAAATTCCCAGAAAATACTTAAATATTCAGAAATAATTTATAAAAATTTCGGGGCATTACACCCTCCCCCATTTAAGAGAATTTGATCCACAAATTCAATTTACGGATTGTGGAGAGTATACTTACATTCAAATAATTCTGGAAATTTTTTGCGCATAACCTCTTCGGTTTCCCATACTTCTCCCGATTTTGTCCATTTGATTTTGACTATAGGAATAGTCTTATTCTAAAGTTGACGTACCTCTCGTTCAAGGATTTTGATTGGTTTCTGCTCATACGTCAAATCCTTCTTAATCTCCAGATTGTCGTAGGTGATGACATGGGAAGGATCAGGAACATACTTCTTGAGTATCGAGACATGAAATATATCATGAACTTCATATAGTTGAGGAGGTAAAGCAATTCGATAAGCTACTTCACCGACTCTTTCCAGAATTTTAAAAGGACCAATAAATCTTGGAGTAAGCTTACCCTTAATACCAAATCTTCGAATTCTTCGACCTAGAGAAACCTTAAGAAATACAAGATGTCCTACTTGAAACTCTAAGTCGCGCCTTCGATTGTCAGCATACGATTTCTGCCTGTCTTGGGCCATCTGAAGTCTTTCTCGAATGAGTTTAATCTTCTCGATAGTATCCCTAATAATATTGGGATCGAGAAATTACCTCTCTCCTACTTCTTTCCAACAGATAGGGGAATGACAACTCCTTCCATAAAGAGCTTCAAACGGTGCCATTTGTATACTAGCTTGATAGCTATTATTATATGCAAATTTCACAAGAGACAAGTGATCATGCCAACTTCCTCCAAAGTCAATAGCACAAGCCCTGAGCATATCTTCCACCACTTGATTCGTCCTCTCCGTTTGACCATCAGTTTGCGGATGGAATGCCGTGCTAAAGTTTAGTCGGGTCCCTAGAGAATGTTGAAGACCCTTCCAGAATTGTGATGTAAACCGAGGATCTCGGTCAGAAATAATGGTGACAGGGATACCATGCAATTTGACGATTTCCCTTATGTATAAGGCTGCGAGAATATCCACAGACCATCTACTTTTTATTAGCAGAAAATGTGCAGACTTAGTCAATCGGTCTATGATTACCCAGATACCATCGTGTCCTCCTCTTGTCTTGGGTAAACCCATAATGAAATCCATCCCTATACTTTCCCATTTCTATTCGGGAATATTTAAGGGGTGTAATTTACCTGCGGGTCTTAAATGCTCTGCCTTTACTTGTTGACAAGTGAGACAGCGGGACACAAAATCTGCCACTTCTCTTTTCATGTTAGGCCACCAGAAATTCTTTTTCAGATCCTAATACATTTTTGTACTACCGGGATGAATGGTATATTTGGAATTGTGAGCTTCTTCCAGAATCAGTTTCTTAGTATCAACATGATCCGGTATACAAATTTGATCCCTGAATAATAATCTTTCATCGTCGGCAATAGAGAAATCCAGCCTTTGCTCAATATTGGCTTTAATCTCCAGTAATACTGGATCATTGTCTTGTAGCTTGACCAGATCTGCTATTAATGTAGGTTGAGTTCGAATACTGGCCATAAAGCACTCTTCTTCCTTCGTGTCAATATCTAAATTTAACTGAGCAAATTGAGGAATGAGATTAGTCATACTAATCATGAGACTTGATAGCATTCCCATTGGTTTTCTGCTGAGTGCATCCGCTACAGTATTAGCCTTGCCAGGATGATATTGAATAGCAAAATCAAAATCTTTTAGGTATTCTAACCATCTTCTTTGCCTCATATTCAGCTCCTTTTGGGAGAACAAATACTTCAAACTTTTGTGGTCTGAATAAACCATAAATTTTTCCCCGTAAAGGTAGTGACGCCAAATTTTTAGGGCAAATATAACAACCGCCAATTCTAAATCATGCACCGGATAATTCCCTTTGTGACGTTTTAATTGTCTTGAAGAATAGTAAATTACCTTTTCATTTTGCATAAGAACGCACCCTAAGCCAATACCAGATGCATATGCATATACTTCAAATCCACCACCCACCGTCGATAGTGTTAAAATTGGTGCAGTAGTGAGGTGACCCATAAGAGTTAGGAAACTCTCATGGTAGTCCTTCGACCATATAAAAGGATTTTCTTTTCTTGTCAGTCTAGTCAAAGGAACAGCAATCTTGGAGAAATCCTTAATAAATCTTCTGTAATAACCAGCCAGGCCCAGAAAACTTCAAACTTCTGACACGGTCATTGGCCGGCTCCAGTTCTTGACATCTTTAACTTTAGAAGGATCCACAACGATACCTTCCTTTGAAATAATATGTCCAAGAAATGAGACTTCCCTAAGCCAGAACTCACATTTATTAAGTTTGGCATAAAGCTTACGTTCTCTTAAAGTCTGCAAGGCTATTGTGACGACCCGGATCCCAGATATCGGATATACCTGATAGGACTACCGAGTAGACCCAATATAACTTGGAACCCGCGAGGCCTCCCAAGAGCGGTAAAGCACCGAAGGGAAAAAAAGGCATGTGTAGAGTACATTGAAGCCACAGAGATATAACAGTAAGCAATAATATTTCATTAGATCGGTTTACTAAAGTAGCAGGAATAAAATTACTTTTTAATTAACAAGTTCAATATAACAATTATACCAGAGTCAAGTCCAATACTAAAGACAGTAAGTCTAGCAGTACAGTCAACAGAAAAGAAAAGACGTACCCAGAAAGTCGGGGGAAGCCCGACGAAGGTACCAGCTGGTAGCAATGAACACGCACACCAGAAACTGCAGAAGTAGAATGATGTCACCCACCTGAAAAGCAGGGGTGAGCCTCGTGTCACTGGACCAGTAGGGTTCACGCGGATCCCCACTGAAAAACACGCAGTAACACGGAACAAGTAAAACAACAGGAGAAACAGTAGGTGTAGTAAAGCGGGAAAACTACACTACAAAGCTATAAAACTACTCTAGAAAGCAGTAAAAGAAGAGGCGGGGAGCAGGAGTAGGGAACCACTAGAGAAGAGGGGAAGAAAGCTGTACCAGACAAGCGGCTGCCGAACTAACCTCGGCACCCCAAACTACTCCAGCAGCAACATGAAGGCGACTCTAAGCTGATGAAGTCAGGAGTTGCCTAACTGTCGATGCCGCAAGGGACCTGCAAAATAGACAAAGCAACCTAGGAAAAACCTAGACAGACGCAGACACCGACGACACGACTAGAACGTCGTGCATAGGGATGTCAATGGTAACCGATAATCTGATAACCGTCCGTTTCGTTAGCTTAACGAACAGCAAATGGAAAGTATTTTTCTTTCCAAAAAATTAACGGATACAAATACGGATATATCCAGTTTCTTAGCGGATACGGATACGGATACACCTCATTCCAAATCTGTATCCGTCCGTTACCGTTAAACAAGTTTGTGTTTGACTCAAATAATTTAGTGTCTTGAAGAAAATGATATTGAAGATGAGATATGTGTATAATTTAAGTCATTTATATTTTCATGATGGTAAAATATTTCTAAATTACAAGATATTTTTATAATTTTTTAAATTATCAAGTTAATATATTCTTTATTTTCATGAAAGGTATGTAAAGAATGAGAATACGATGGAGATTAAAATCCAAAAGAGTTAATTTATTTTATTATTTAAAATTTATATGTTTTATATTATCTTTGGGGATATCGTAATATTATATATTTGTAGACTTTTAATTGCATTATATGTTGACTCATGAATAATAATGATATGAGAACTAAATTGAAATGTGTTTGTTTATCATATAGATTATTCTTTTCAATTTAAAATTTTTTCTAATTGAGTTAATTTACGTCTTAAATTTTAATCTTATATGTACTTTTATATTCGGTAACTATCCGCTAACCGTCCGTTCACCATATGTTTCGGATACTCGATAACGGTTTTCGGATACACCACTTTCCGAATACTTAACGAACAACAAACGGATACGGTTCTTCCTTATCGGATACGGATACTGATAGTCCACTATCCGCACCGTATCCGACCCGTTGACATCCCTAGCTGGGATGTCTAGATCCCATTCACGTAAGTTTTGTAGTGTTTGGTCGTCATTCGGGGCCGGTAGGAGTCCGGGAACCTCGGTGACTCGTTTATGGCCGATTCGTTGGAATCGCCCAATCTCACGTTCTAATGCATGCATGTGGGCTTTCGGTGAGGAAAAACATCTGAGAATTCATTGACAATCGGGATATCTTCTAAGATGATCTCCTTGGATTCGGTGAGGATAACGGAAGCAAGAAAAGCTACACATCCTTGCGAAATTAATTTACAAGCGTGCAGAGATGAAATAATGGCAGGATGCTTCCTATATTTGACACCAAAAAAGGAAAACCTTGGAAGACTAGGTTTGCAAAAGGATATTATCCTATTCCGGTAATTTATGTAGGCATCATGGTCAACAAGTCAATCTACGCCTAGAATAGTATTGTAGCCTTTCATTTCAAGGCATACGAGATTTGCAGGAAGATTATGTCCTTCTACCCTTACCTCACTATTTTGATAATAGTTGGTGAGTTTGGTTCCGGGGCCTAAAGGCATAGTAATATCAAGGTCCGAAGGTAAGGGAACTGATGAAATAAGCAAAGTTTTTGCAAAAGCGGTGGATATGAAGGAATGAGAAGCACCGGTATCAAATAGAACAAATGCAGGATGAGAATAAATGTGAACAGTACCTTCCATAAGCCCATCATTTGGGGGCACTTCATTATCTTCTACAACAGCATTGAGGCGAGCCTGCCATTTACGTCCACTTCTAGAAGATAGCTCCTTCATAAGGGGGTAATCCGGCATACGGTGCTCCCTGCTGCCACAACGGAGACAAGTGCCAAGGCGCTTCCAGCATTCTTCGGCCGAATGACTGAACTTCTCACAGAAAGTACAGGCCGTGGTGACCTGCTTGTCTTCTTCCTTGACTTTCTTGTTCTTGTGGTAGCCACTACCATTCCCATTTCGGGATCTTTTCTTGCTATCACGGGATTTGTACGGTTCCGTGATGCTGAACTTCTTCTTCTTATCATGCCGATCAGACCTTCGGCTCGGTTCCTCTCCCTTTCCTTTTAATTTTTCTACTTTCTCTAAGGTCCTCTCGCATAAGTGAGCCCGCTGGACCATTTCTGTATAAGTACGGATGTTTTGAGTCCCCAGTTGTTGAATATACCCGGGCCTTAATCCATCCATAAATCGATTAGCCTTTAGCAAATCAGTGCTAATCAAGTGCGGAGCATATGGCGCCAGCCTAGAAAATTGTAGTTCATACTCAGCCACCGACATCATGCCCTGGCGCAGAGAAGCAAACTCCATAGCCTTCCGCTCTTTGATGTGCTCAGAAAAGTACTTGGCTCGAAAGAGCGTAAGGAAGCCTTCCCACGTGTGTGGTGCATCGGCTGGGGGTGTAGGAACGGACTTCCACCACGTACGGGCATCTTTATTCAATTGAAAGATAACAAGATGAACCTTTTCTTGATCCGCACATTGCATAATCTCAAATATGCGGTTCATTTCGTCTATCCAGTTTTCAGCTTCATCTGGATTTGAGGAACCCAAAAATCTCGGAGGGTTTAAGCTTCAGAAATTACGATGTAGGTCTCCAACCCTCGCTCCTGCGCCAGCTTGCGCCATGGTTTGTAGTGCTTGTGTTAGACCAGCGACGGTCTCTTGCATGCCGTTCCAGTCTACGCGATGAGCCATTATAATAATAAGAAATAGGGTACCTGAGAAGAATAACGAATCTTTTGTTAATTCTCATGGAAAGCTTAGAAGTAATTCTAATAATTATCTCATCCCAAGCTCTACCCAATTTCCTCTCATGGGTTGGGGATTTTCTTTCCTAGTTTCATAGGTGTGGGTCCTTAAGCCTTGGACTTAACCTATGACTTGACTTTTTCCTAGGACATACTTATGCCTAGGCTCTGATACCAACTTAACTATCACGCCCCGAGCTTTTATTACAGCGGAAGACGATCTCGGGAAACATGAACAGCTGGCATGGTAAGCCTCTTGCAAGCAAGAATAATCATAGCGCAAGACAATCACATATAAAAAATTACAATTGCACAATAATTTAATCAACTTCTCCTTTCATTAATGATCAAAATGATAAAGATCCAAGTACATAGAATATGCCAACTTTACTCATCTCTTTTAAATTTACTTGACTCAATAAAAATGGAAAATTACATGAACTCGATCTAGACATTTATTGACTCCAAGGTCTTCACTCTCAATTTTATGAGACTTTCATTCGCTCTCGGACCCATCACTTGAATAACTTGAATCCGAATCCGAACTACTTGCATCTCTTGAAAAGATTAGAAATAGGTAATGAGCACACTTGCCCAGTAGGTATCTTCGCATCAACATGATTGGGTAATATTAAAGTGATTAGCATTTTAGCTCTAAAGAATAAGGTAAAATCATGTGAATGCGGTCAATCACGTGAATAAAATAAAGTAATAAGATACGATCTAGTTAAGATATGATTGAGCACGAATGATCAAGCATGGATGTAATATGACCTTTCATGAATAAGAATGTACTAGAATGTCATGTAACAAGTAAGAATGTACTCTTCACTTAGCAACAAGTACTTCGTGAATTTATGTGGAATATCACTTTGTGGATAATTCCGTGATTATCGTGATTTCCGTGATGCCGTGGATTTTCACTTATTTATAAAGAAAGTACTCCCAGCGCAATGCGACGCCAGTAGCATCATACCCCATGGTTTATAATAGTATATTTCCGACAATCAGCCGGGAGGACTAGCATAGAGCACTTGAACACAATCAGTGCTCGATTCGCATCTTCAAGTATAAATCAAGCTACTTCCACGCATGTAAATAATGTGGCCAAAAATGTTCAATTTCAAAAGTAATTCATGATAAAGTAACCAAAAATACGAATGCTTGTATAAGGAAATAAGAAATTTCAATAAATACTTTAAATGACTATGTTATGCCATGGAAATAAATCGGCAACATAACGGTACGTTCTTTAACTTCCATAACTTAGTTAAATCATCTTGATAAAGGTGACATGTCCTAGAGATTTAATAGTCTTTCTAAGATCATATGGATATTAACCCTTGGGTCAAACCTGGGGTTAACTGAACTCAAGAATTTAGCGATCTATAACTGGGCCGTTACATGAATATAGCGGTCTAGAAAATAGGCTCTCTGGAGTCTCTGACGGTCAAAGGTAGATCCGTCAAGGTCTCTTTAGCGGTCTATATAAGGCGCACTAGAAGACTATGGTGGTCAATTATTGGGCCGCTAAGATCCAGAAATACAAAACATCGGTAGTGCTTTCTAGACAAATGGGCTTTAATGGTACAACCAACTCGGCATCGTAGTTGGAATCCCAGGCTCTCGAAGAATTACAGAGGCCTTAAAATAAGATTTCCTAGTCCATTGGAAGGAATATCCAAAGGAGAGGTTATCATGTCCAAGATTATGTTCCTATAGTGTAAAGTGTGTAACTAATGCTCATATACCGGAATATATGCCATGAACTTACAGAAATGACTCTATAGATGAGGGAGAATAGGTTCAATGATTAAATACACGTTGAAACCTCATCAATGTAGCATTTAAACCATAAAGTTAGTACAAAGTTATATGGTTTTGACCTGAAATTATCATATGCTTAAAATAATCCAATTAGGATAAAGAACATGAAAACAACCATTATGAATACTATTTAAGTCTCAAAGTCATAAAACAATACTTTTAAACAGGTTTGAACATAATTATCTAGGCATAACATAGGCTAAGTGGACTGTTCTTAAGACTGTCTCGGGTTGACAGAACACAGAACTGTAGCGGTCTAAGGTAGGCGCGTCACAGTGTTGTGGGGGTTTATCGTAAAGCCGCCAGAGTGATTTCAGCGCTCTACTTCTGGTCCGCCAGAGATTACATAGAAATCACGTTTGCAGGGTGTCTGGCGGTTTATCGTGAGGCCGCTAGATTATGTTGGCGGTCGAACTTTAAGCCGCTAGAGCATGTCTGACAGTAAATAAAATAAGAAGATTCTAAGGTTCTTAAGTCACATCATGTCTGAAAATCATATATATACTTCCCTATCATGATAGAACAAAGGTTAAGCTAACAATATGCATGAGTTTTCTATGAATGGACAAGAAAGTTCCTTTTAACTTAGTTAGGGCTAAGGATATGCATGCATGATATACTAAGTGCATAGGTCCTATTAAAACATGAAATTCTTCACATATAGAGCATGAAATCGATCAAAACCATAGGGCTTTTAATCCTAGCATGATATTTTTTTCGTGCATGACATGACCTACCTTTGTTAAGGCTTTAAATCTCTGAATTCGATGTTAGAAGTGAGCCCTAGTTTCTGCTCCTTCCAATGATAAATCAGCAAGTTCACGCCCTGATATTTCCTGATCCACTTGTCTTAATGGCGTGAAATTTGGAGGGTAAGAAGTAGATACTAAGGGGAACAAAAAGTTATAAAGGCACTAATGCTAAATACCTTGATTTGGTCCCCTAATTCTTTAATCTTCACCAGACTTTCGCTCAATTTCCTGGGTCGCTAAGGTCGAACTAGCAACTTTGCAGGCTTCTATCTTCTTGTGTGCTTGATCTCCTGGCATGAAATTTTGGGAGATGTTAGTCCTATGTATTATCAATAAAAACTTCTAAAGAACTTACTTGAAATAATGTCGTCTTACCTTGATTCTACGCGAGCCAATATAAGGGTTGCGCAAGTCAAAACTAGGTCCTATTTATAAGATTTTGCTAGGGTTTGAGGATTAGATCGATTCTAGAGTCCTTGTTAAAGCTTAGATCGACTTTAGAGAGTCCTAAACATGATTACTAGTCCTCCCATCTCGATCCCTAAAGGATAGAATAGCAAAAATCCCATCTTTTTGTTCTTTCTTCAATTCACGGAACTGACAGAATGTAGCGGTCGTAGATTGGACCCCCAAAGTCCCTGTAGTAGTTTTACGATAGACCGCCACACGCATTGGGTGTCAAATTTGAAATGAGTTCAAATTCTAATTTCGGTTTATCTACTAAATTATCTAAACAATTAATATTTATCCTTAAATTCCGTAAATAAGTTAATTAACCTTCTAGAATATGGGCCAAACTTCCTGTGCTTGGTCCATAAGTCCTTTGGGCTTCATTTAAATAGGCTAGGTTAATGGTATACCATAATTGGGCCTTAATAATGATTTATTTTAATTTGTTTACTAATCCATTTTGGTCTTTTAAAATTCTTAAAAAATACTTAAATATTTAGAAATAATTTATAAAAATTCCGGGGCATTACAAATCTTCCTTATGCAGCCCACCTGACTACAATATTCAAGAAATCAGGCATTCCTATGGATGGCGAGGCTTCAAAAGATATTCCAAAGGTCAACATATATAACATGGATTTCATTTCAAGATATTTGAATTTGAAGCTCGATGATCCAAGTCAAAAGAAGGATTTGCCTCCAATGGAGGAACAAACTGAAAGTGTTCAGGCCAGTGAGCAGCCAGAAGACAGATTAAGAGAAACAGAAAAGGAAACTGCTGAGAACTCAGTTGAAAAATAACTCAAAGACATGCAGTTAGAATAAGAGGTTCATGAGCTTAATCTAACTGATGATCAGATAAAGCACCAGTTGGATCAGAATATCAATGAATTGTTTGATAAATTTGGTATACAATCTCAGTCACAGCAGCCCACTGATCAGCAAGCACAAGAAGAAGCACCAGTTGAACAAGAGATTTGTGGTTAGCAAGACAAAGAACAAGATGTAGAAGAAATTGGAGGACAGCAAGAAGAACAAGCTGAGGAGGAAGATGAAGAAATTCCACTGGAGCAACCTCAAGCACCATCTCCAGGGGTAGGTGAAGAATACTCACAAGAATATGTGAGGGGTCCTGCTCCTCACTTCAGAATGTATCCACGAATGTCATTTGAACTGGCTCCTACACATGGACCTCATATGGGAGGAATGGTTGGTTCGGGTACACTACCACCATTGTCACCAGAAGAAGACCCTCTAGCTTATAATGTTAAACTTCCTGATTCCAGTGCCTCCTCAGTAAGTTCACATGAATCGAATTTTCAGTCAAATAGTAAATTTGGTATAAAATCAAAATGAAGTGATGAATGCACAGTTTCTTTTCAAAAATCTCAATCTGAACAGATTACATGTCAGGATGCATCATATGGAAATCTCTATGAAAAATCAATGGATACAGTTTATGACTGACAAACAGAAAACTGATGCAGCTCTAAGAGAACTTTTGGAATCTCTTTTAGGAGTATCTAACAGGACTGCAGAAATGGTGAGCAGCATGCAGGATATCCAAGTTTCATAATTCAGCAAGCTCGCTCAAATTATTGACCACACATTTGATCTCAAGATAGAGTTTGAGAAGATAAAGACCACAATGAACAAAATTGCAGTAAGTCAACCTGAGATCATCAATAAATTTAAAGTTGTTCAATCACAATTGCAGAATGTCACAGAGAGTATTAAACATGTTCTCACACAACAAGATTCCACCGATTGGGGAGCATGGTGTAACATAGATTTGATGAGTTATCAAACTCCATCAGAGATCTTCAAGCTTCTGTGATGACCAGTGTTTCTACCCCAGGCTCAAGTTCTACACAATATCCAAGAGACAGGGGGAGCTATAGAGGTTACTAATCCCCAAGCATCCCCTATTCTTTTTGATAATGACAAAGGGGGAGACTGGTATACTACTATTATGATCATGTAAGGGTCTGGAGATACAATACAAAAGAGTTTCTGATGTGTTGATGTGCTGATGCTGATCTTTTTGTTAAATTATAGTGGATATTCTTTCTGTGTAAAGATAGACTGATCTTTTGACTGTGTAAAGAGAGACTGATCAAACATCTTTGAATTTTCCTCTTATACACAGAAATGCTAGTGTGCATATGTAGGAACTCATATTGCATTTAGTGCTATAATGGTGTTTGTGACATGCATATTAGCAAATGAATTTTGTCTTGTGTTCAAACTTGATTGAATGACTTAGATTGATTAAGTGTGTGAATTATCATACATGACTCATTATGTTGTCATCATCAAAAAGGGGGAGATTGTTGGAAATCTGGTTTTGATAATGACAACTTATGAATCATGTTAAGACTGAATTAAATAATCACCCTAATCAATTTTAGTCTTTCACTTTGAATAATAACACAAGCAGCTGAACTGGTTAAGTCGTTGTTGTCTTCGCTTTGCACTTCATAAAGTCGATGCAATCTCTGTTCAAAGCATGTTCAAGTCGAAGCATCTCCTAATTGATTAGTTCGTGCATGGTTCAAGTCGATGCAACGCACTGTTGTGCAAGAAGCTAAAGTCTTTGCATGCTTCATTATAGAAGTCTAAGTCGATGCACTTCCATATCCGTCTCATATTAAGTCCGTGCATGCATTCATCAAGTCGATGCAACCCTTGTTGTTGTACACGACTAAGTCGATGCAATCTTAGTTGAACCACGTGACTAAGTCTGTGCAGAGTTTGTTCATGCCTACACCAAGTCGATGCATCCGTAGTTGTTGCACGCGACTAAGTCGGTGCAAGTGTCCTCCATGCAGTAGTCAAGGCGATGCTCTAGTAATTGTTGCACGAGATCAAGTCCGTGTATGCTTAGGTCTAGGCACAATAATTCGGTGCAATGGTTGTCGTTGCACGCGATCAAGTCAGTGCAATTTCTGCACCGCGCACACAAAGTCTGTGCAAAGGTTGCTCACGGCATATTGAGTCATTGCAACGCTCGCACTCTGCATATACACGGTCAGTACAATCTTTACTTGTGCACACACCATGTCACTTCTGCATATCCTGACTGAAGATATATAAGACTCCTCTTCTGCGAACAGAAAGAGTGGATTCTAGCTCTTCTGTTGATCTGAATTATCAGCCGTCGGTCCAGTATCACCAGGCCATTTGGATCAGCAAATCCATTATCAGCCCTCAGAGGGTTACTCACATTTGACCAGTGATGTTGACTTGCTGTCAGTTGGCGTTAACTGTTGAGTTTCTTGCGTTGAGTTGCGTTTATGCATATCAAAATAATCATCAAAGACTCATGAATGCATTAAATTTATATGTAAAATGAGTCATTTAAATTGTCATCATCAAAAGCCAACAAGGTTACATGAAGGTTATCTAAAGAATGAGTCATAAAGATTGACATCATCAAAACCACAGGGACAGGGACACAACATAATCCAACCAACGTCGCTACATAACATTGCTGGATAGTGTGCATGTACCAGCAATCATCATAGCAGATTGTTCTGTAGTCCATACTTGCATAGGAAAGGTATGATCGAGATTATTTGTTCCTAAAACATTGACATTGGCAGTAACATTGGACTTTAATTTGCAGCTACGAACGCACGTCCCATCATCATTGCCACATGCTTTACATTTCTTTGCTCTTTTAGATTTTCTTCGACACTTTTTAATTGTACTTTGAATTCTTTTTTCTCTCTTCCTTCCTTTCCTTGCAGTAATTGATGGATCTTTCACAATCAATTCTAAGTTGGTACATCGAGGGTCTTTCACTGCACCTGAAGGACCAACATCTTTAATCATTTTTGATTGCATATGAGAAGTGTTTGCATCCATTAATGTAGACATTAGGTTTGGTAGCTCAGCTAATAGGAGTTCACATGCTTCTTCTGACACGGATCCAACCTCAACAACTTTCATCAGTCGGTAACACAAATGTGTATACTGACCTCCCCTTGAATCTTTTCCATCGCTTGGCTTGTTAAATTCATCTAGCATGTGACACTGGCGCATCTCCTTCGTCTATCGCTTTAGAATATACCTCTCAGAATTTGAAAATTTCGCAGTATTGAAGACCCACTAGTGCATGCCTGCACAAGTATCCTTTAAATTCAAAGGATCGACAAGTGCATGAAACAACTTCACCAACTACATCACAATACACTATATGTTGTTTCAGTAAATCCTTAACAATGTCAGCTCCAACTCCTTTGACTTTAATCTGCTCAAAAGATTTTACCTCGAATGTGGTTTTTGAACCTTCATTGTGAATTACCTTTGGGTGACATGATGCAATCTCTACCAATTCTGTTTAGAATTTTTTGAAAATGGCCCTTGTGTATATATTAGTTGCCTGCTTCTCTAAGGGCGAAGATGTCTTCCGATATGCTATTGTCTCCATACTTTTAACATCCGCTTCATTCTCAGCATCATATCTACTCTCTAATACAAGTTCAAACTTTTCAAAAAACTCAGAGAAAGTGGTCTTTGCATGAACATATCCATCAAAGAAGTGATTAATGCTCTCACTTCGTTGAGAAGTTGACATTCTTGACAAAAAAATATGAAACCAACTTATTAAGATTATAGAAAAATATTAGTGTACTATGCTCCATTCTAACACAATGCATTTCTGTGCATTATGCTTCAATCTAGGACAAAGTCTATTTTAGTAGTGTAAAATGTATCATTTTAATGTAAAGATAAGTCCGGTAGAACATGTTTTACCTGCGAAAAATATATCCTTCAAAAATAATGGTACCCATTTGACACGACATTCGTATAACTGATTCAACTATTCATTCTCTCTACATGCTTCATACTTGCACAATAACTCTTTCCACTTCTCTTCAAACTCGTGCACAGAAATTGAATCATAGATGCAACTATCAAAGTACTCCATAAAACCTTTGTTTGCTACACATATATGCCCAATCTTCTCTGGTATTTTTTTCAATATATGCCATAAACAAAATCGATGTCTAGCATTAGGAAAGACCTCCCTCAATGTCGATTCAATGGATTTGTCTTGATCAGTAATAATCGTAGTCGGTTGCTTTCTACCATTTGCCTTTAACCAACAATTGAATACCCAAATAAATGATTCCGTCTTCTCATTGGAAAGCAGTGCACAACCAAGTAGGGTTGACTGATCATGATTATTAACTCCGACAAATAGAGCAAATGACATCTCATACATGTTTGTCAAGTAAGTAGTATCAAAAGATATTACATCACCAAAATATGAACAAGCTAGTCTTGACCTTGCATCCACCCAGAAAATATGCCTTAGTTGTCCATCATTATTCAAATCCATCATGTAGAATAATGTTGGACTACTCATTTACTGTTTCACAAAATGGTTATGCAATTTTTGTGCATCTTCTTCTTTTAGTTGTGTCTGAAGCTCTCGGGTTAAGAAATTTCTACAATCTTTTTCTGTAAAGTCAAGCTGTTGAATTCCACCTTTTCTTCTAGCAAGTGTAGACACTATCTGAGATGTTGGGATTCCTACTGTACGCATATTCTTAATTTCTACCTTTTCCGATGTACATATTTTTCGATGTGACCTAAGGTATGTCACCGATAGTGGATTTAGGTCATGGTTATGCTCAATGACTGCATCTACTATTGTCCATTTCCCTTTCTTTGTGAGAAGTCTTATCTTTATTGATGCAGGACAACCCACTTTTGGAGAGTCTCTTGGGCCCTCACTGTTAGAATTTCTCCTTGACATCCCAAATTTCCAACAACCTAAATACTTGAAATTTGGTATTCCTTTGTAGCTCCGACTGCATAATGTAGTGATGCCAAATCCAACTGATTTTGCATATGCATTATAAAATTTGTGGACATCTTCCCATGTATCAAATTCCATTCCTATTTCTTGTGGGAACACACACAATGCAGGCTTCTCAACATTTTTCGTAGGTGTATTTACAATTTCACATTCATTGATGTCAATGAAAGGTGTAGGCTTCTCTATCGCATCTGTAATATTAAAATATGTTGTTATATATGAAATCCACTATAATAAGAATGAAATATACTATACAAGACTGTAATACATAATTAAGGAATTATCGGTGCACTGTATCAATGAAATATTTTGTACAGATAATAGATATAATATACTAGCAATGAAATAAAATGAATTCGAATGACTATTAAAATGTTCATTATAGAGCAGAGTATTTCAGTTGTATGCAAAATATTTCACCCCTGTTAAGAAGGCAAAATAAGAATCTAACTGAGGCTGCCTGAGTCATTACATAGCAGAATATTTCACTCTAGTGTAAAATATTTCACCCCTATGCAAAACATTTCAGTTGTATGCAAAATATTTCACCCCTGTTAAGAAGGCAAAAGAAATCCAACTGAGATTGCTTGAGTCATTACATAGTAGAATATTTCACTCTAGTGTAAAATATTTCACCCCTGTGCAAAATATTTCAGTTGTATGCAAAATATGTCACCCCTATTAAGAAGGCAAAAGAAGAATCTAACTGAGACCGCCTGAGTCATGTAAGAACAGAATATTTCACTCCAGTGTAAAATATTTCACCCCTGTGCAAAATATTTCAGTTGTATGTAAAATATTTCACCCCTGTTAAGAAGGCAAAAGAAGAATCCAACTGAGGCTGCCTGAGTCATTACATAGTAGAATATTTCACTCTAGTGTAAAATATTTCACCTCTGTGCAAAAAATTTCAGTTGTATGTAAACTATTTCACCCTTGTTAAGAAGGCAAAAGAAATATCACTGAGGCTGCCTGAGTCATGCAAGAGCAGAATATTTCACTCCACTTCAAAATGTTTCACTCCTGTGCAAAAAAATTAAGTTGTATGGAAAATATTCAACCCCTGTTAAGATGACAAAAGGGGGATATATGGGCGTTTAGAGTGAATCATGTCCAGTAAGGCTCCAGTTAATGAGATAAGCTATCTTAACTAGAACTTCATATTTAATGTGTAACAACAAGGACTCCATCTACATTAAATACGCTTCCTCCAGTTTCAGTTACACATTTACTTCAGAGAAAAAGGGTAAACATAGTAAATGGAAGGAGAAGATACTGCAGCAGGTACCATTTTTTTCCTTTTACCTCACTCGTTTCGCAGAGCCTTGAATACGTCTCCTGATCAGACCTCCATCCTGTCTCCACAGAGAGAAAGTGAAGCCCGCGGTAGCAATAAAATGAAGAGTAATACTTTTTACTCTAAAATGAAGTCTTTAATATATCCATCGCAGAAAGGTATTTTCGGTATGCCAAAAATTGAGACTTGTGCGGGAATGACACCATTTAATGTTAATGAGTTGACAATGCCATTAAATCAGTCAGATCACGTCTCGATTCGTCCGACCGGTGAAGTGATATATGCCAACGTGGACCAATTATCTCGATTTATTGCAGAATGAGGTGACTTTGTGCACCACATGCGGTGCACAAAGCATTACTCTAATTTCTAACCATGAATGCCAGAGGGAACTTGGAAGACATAACTTATTATAATCGTGGATGCGTACTGAATCTATCTATCATCAACCGAGTACTACAATTAACCTTCCAAGCTAGCTATACATGGCCATTATCGATCTCTACTCTATCCATTTGCATTAAATGTTAAAATCTTTTAGGCGTTATTGTTTCCTAAATTTATTTTAAAATTAATGTACATTAATAATTTTAAAAATGAAAGGATTTTGTTTGATAACTATAAAATCAAACAGGATATCTTGTTAGTTTGCCGCGATTTCAACTTATTTTTCTTCAATTTTAATTTTCAATAGATATGATCAGTGAATCAAAACAAGAGAAGGTTAGTGTGCCGTGAGTTCATAGAATTCTATTTACACTATTTTATAATAAAATTAATAATTAAAAATAAAATAAAAATATGATAATTATGAGTTTTTATGACATTTTAAGAGAAAATAAGGAAGCGCTTAAGTGATGGGATTCTGCGTGAAACTCTTCACCTCCACCGGAACTGTGCGCCACGTCGCTCACTCCAAGCTAGCTAGAGGTGATGAAAATTTAAAACGCAAATATCTGTATCAAACTGTAAAAGTAAATCACTAAAGGGGGTTTCTGTAAAGTTGTCACTCCAGCGTTGGGAACCGATGGCATCTCCAACGATGGTCTGCCACGTCAGACTGAAGTGGCAGGCACTCACCTTCCGACGCCTGGATCCTCTGCAGAGGGAGGCCAGATAGAGGAGCCCCGCGTCCAATTCTCACCGACAGAACTCACTTACGCTCACCGCGAGTGTCAGCATACTCTGCATTCAAATGGAGTGGCATTTTCGTATTATAGAAGCAGCCTAAGGGGTATTCATGGCAACAGACACAAAGACCTTGCAACGGCTACTCTGACGCCTCCAGCTAAAGGCCGGGGCGGCGGAGCCCGCAGGGCCGCTCCCCCACCCCTAAAAAACGGCAACTTTTTTTTATTATTTTTCCTTCCCCTCGCCTCTAGATGAAACCCTAGCTCGCAGGCACAGATTCGGCGGATTCTCTGCAGATCCGAGGATCTTGCTGCTCTCTCCTTTCCGCATCCTGGGTACTTCCAGGATCTGAAATTCTGCTCGTTCCGTGGCAACATGAACATGAACCTCTTCAAGAAGATGAACATCTTCAGGAAGAAGACCTCTGCTAAAGGTCAGCATTTCTTGGCGTACTCACCTCTTAGATCCTCGCTGTGTGCCTTTAGGTTCTTATTTTCTTGAATGATCTCTTTAGTTATTGATTCTTCTATACATTTACATGACTGGCTTGTACAGGGTTTTAAAGAGGTATAATGGTCTGGGCCCAATGTAGCTCTTTCTTGGGATTTTTCCCTTGGTTTCTGCTGGAGTTTCTCCTCTGTAGGCCACATTTGCTTTCGTTTTTTTTTCTTTTTTCTCATTTTGGGTGAATGCCACTGTTTTGCACTGAGATCGAGTGTAGTCGTTGGCCCTCTTTCTAATGAATTTAGTAGGTAGGACATTGTTGGTCAATTATTACTTTCTTGTTGAAATGGCTTGCAACTGGTTTTATGTATCCCTTTATCCATATCCCATCGATGGATATTCTTAGTAGGCATCTGCAATTTGGTTTAATCATTGATTTCCCATGGAAATTTCTCTTAACACCACCTTCAATTTCTCACGGAGGATTGTGCTTTTCCTGTTTCTTACAGATGAACTCAGGACGAGCAAGAGGGAAATGGTTGTGGCGACAAGAGGTAAGCGAACCATTGGTGGCTTCTGGGTTGATTTCAATACCACCAGATGTCAAGTGAGACATCCACAAGACCTCATGAGGTCTAATTGTCATTAATTTCGCTCAGTTCTGTTTCCATGGATTTGGTTTTGTTGGCATCGTTCTTCTGTACAAAAAATGAAGCGGTGAGGATCACCTTCAAAAGAACAGCAGAGTGAAAATAAAATATGTAGACTGCATCACACGTTTTGTCACGATGCATCACTTATCCCCAAAATCATTTTATTTTGCAGAATGATACAATTGAATATCCTGGAAATATCTGTATAACAGGTTCCATGAGCACAAGGGGTACACATATCTGACTTTGGTCCTTATTTTATAATTTGTCCAGGGATTGAACGGGAGATTGGGGCTTTGCAGTTAGAGGTATGCCAAAGACTCTTTTCACTTGTGGTTCACTGCCTACGTTGTCTCATTTCCATTTACTTTTAAATTGGCTAAATGCAATGCATAATGGCAGGAGAAAAAATTGGTGGCAGAGATAAAGAAGACAGCAAAAACTGGCAATGAGGCAAGCTCCAAAATTATACCACTCATTATCATCAGTCCATTTCTCCTTGGCTCTTTACTCTTTCATTCTTTTTATAAAGCCGATGTCTTCTTCTTGTCTTTTCTGTGAGTGAGTGTTGGTGTTTCTCCAAAACCTATGTTAGTGTCCAGAAGCATTTATTCTTGTTTATCTGAAAATTGAAAAGTTGTTTATTCTTGTCAGGCTGCCACTAGGATATTAGCTCGTCAGCTGATACGGCTGAGGCAACAAATCACTAATCTGCAAGGCACCCGTGCACAAATCCGAGGTGTCGCAGCTCACACACAGGTTAACCTTTAATCATTGAAACTTGATTGAGCACCTAGTTGGTCATCTTCTTGCTCACTAAATAACACATTCTACGGGAATCTGCAGGCCATGTATGCAGGTACTTCAATTTCTGTTGGGATGAAAGGAGCAAGTAAAGCTATGGCTGCAATGAATAAAGTACGTATCATCAGTACACATGTAACTTTAGATTGACATAGCGTTTTCATTATATGGCTTCGTGATGCTTTGATAATCAAAATATATTTCCTTCTCATATGAGGCTCATTTTTCTCACTTATTTGTGCCCCTTTTACCTATGAACTTTTTTTGGCATGTCTCAGGAAATGCAACCTGCAAAACAGGCCAAGGTGGTGAGAGAATTCCAGAAGCAATCAACACAAATGGACATGACGGTAAGAGCCTACTTTCAGTCAAGACATTACACACCATTCTCATGCCAGAAATAATATCTTCAACTTTGATCTTATTTCATCTCTGAACTCTTTCTAAACACTTGTGATTTCCTCGGTTGTATCTTACATTAGAGATCTATACATGTTTAATCATCCATATATGTGTTAAAATTGCTATGCCACCCAAGTTCTGACGTGATGTAGTCAATGTCTTGTCAAATTCTCGAACCATGTCTCTTACTGTCTAGTACATAAGTCATGAGATACATCAGTTACCTGTGCTTATCTACTTATCATGATTGCTACATGCCTCTTTTTGACATACAAATTCAACCTTGAAAATAATCTGAAATAACATGTGACTGGCTAAACCCTAGAGTTGCTGCCAACTCCACTGGGAAGTATATTAATGTTGCTCATTTGGATCAATTGAATAATTCATTCTCACAAAGACAATCAATAAACTCAGAACACTACAGAGGGTTACAAGTATTGATGAAGGAAAAGAAAGAAAAAAGGCTATGACATCAGAAAGAACGATAATTAATGATATTGCTAATGACTATATCAAGGTCATACTTACCAGGAAGCTCATTTACACCTTGAAATATATTGAATTTTGATTCTTTCGCACATTCATTTCTTGATTCACCTTATTTTGTGGGTCATTTAGAATGTAACCAAAGAAAGTATTGTCACTACATTTTCATTCCCCATCTTGGTAACTATGATCAATATAATGGGGCAAAAAAATCAGCTCAAATTTTCTCATATGATGGATGACAGGGAGGGATGGGAAAATGATGAGGAGGAAATCTCTCTAGTATGTGGAAGATGGCAGGAAAATGAGATGTGAAGCAATCTTAATGCTGTATACGGAAGGATGGGTTCGGGTGCATGCCCAATATCTCTATTGTCATCGCAGGGCACATGCTAACAGAAAGACCGTTGCTTGCCACCAGCTGCAGGAAGAAAGGACACCTCACCATGGCATGGTCAAACCAGATATGGGGATGATGAGCATAGGGAAATGCCATGGCTGGCTGCAGTGGTTAGATTTGTCGAGGTTGACCTTCCAATGGATAGACTATGAGTGATGGGCTGCATTGCAGGATCATTTTATGCTTTGGCATCAAAAGGATGTGCATCTACACATTGGTAATAAGATGATGCAAATGACAGTGGAGGTGACTTTGTTTTATCATCCAAAGGGAAGTTATGGCTATGGTCAGGAACAAGTCCAAGACAAGGAGAGAAATCGACAGATAATGGACTAGACTTTGAGCACAAATGTTGAAATCCCAAGGTACTCCACCTCTCTGGATTGATAGGGGTGGGTTGCCCTTGCACCCATGTGTGTCAAGGCATCCAAGGTAGTTGCCCACCACCTTACTACTTAGGTGAAAAGGCAAGACGCCTAGGCGAAGCCTAGTGTACATAACTATGTACATTTCTAGAGAACTACTACTATGCATTTTCTCTTTCCAATCTTGATAATATCATTTGTCAATTTTTCAAAATTGCCCCTGAACTTTTGTCCAAATACAAAAATAGACCCCAAAACTATGTGCACCAAGGTAGCCAGGCAAGTGCCTCAATAGGGTGCTCGCCTAGGTGCCAAGTCACCTTGTCGCGTAGGTAACATCTTGAAAACAATGCAATTAACCAAGGGTGGAGCTCTGGAGGATGGAGCAAGTGCTAAAGACAGGCAAGATGTTGGGGTCTGTCATATGCCAGTGGACAAATAAAGCCAAAAAGGGAAACCTGCAATTAACCAAGGGTTGAACTCAATGGAGAAGCTGACTTCATGGGACAAGTGGATGTCAGACAAGCAACAAACAATTGTGCAAGATGGGCATGTAATATCCATTGGAAGGGATGAGGGCTCAGGTAGGAGTTACAACAAACATGAAACAATCATGCAATTGCACAGGAGCTAATCTTACATGGTGCCGCCGAATTCATGGGCAAGTATATATTAAGGAAGAGAAAGCTACAACTAGAGTTCGGTGCCTTTTGGATTAAAGATGCTGAAGATTGGCTTGAGATATCCATTGGGAGGGATGGGCACTCAGGCGGGAGTTTTAAAGGACAGGTCTTACAATAAACATGCAAGAATCCTGTTATTCAACAGCTTAACTTACATGGGGGTGTCAGAATTCATGGTGAAGTGTACATGTGAAATTAGTAAAAACATTGGAACTAGGCTATGGGGGGGTCCCTTAGGATTCTCAAGAAGGCTTGGGATATATCCATGAAGGTGGAAAAGATCAAGTCAATTCCCATGGCCAAAAGTCATTTTATGGAAGAGTTGGGGGACTAGTTAAACTCATGTAGTAGTTTTGCAGGAAGAAATGAGGCTAGATGAGAAAAAAGGTGCAGTCATTTGCAACTCTTATGTCTGTGATAGAATGATAGTGGATGACGATGCTCAATTTTTTAGCATGGAGCAGGTGAGAGACATTAATTACATCAGCATAAATTTTGATAGAATGGAGGAAGCAATGATGGTCTCCTCGGAAAAGGGTAATCAACATGGTCAATAGGGCCAAGACAACAGCTAATGAGGAGCAGTTGAAGGAATAGTTTGGCATTCATGATAGGCACACTGTTGCTGATGGGGTATTATGGAAGTTTAGAAATGTGTACAATTGTGTGGGGAAGAGGGAGAGTGTCTGTAGAAGGGGTAGAAAGTGTTATAGGGAAATTGGGCGTAGGGTAAACATATCTTCAGATCTAGTATGGTTTTCAACATCTTGGATTTTGCATGGGCCACTTTGTATTGGAGATTATCTATTTTGGTTCTATGGCTTTCTCATAATTGTATGTGGTGTCATACTTAAAAATACAATTATATGAAGATAGTATGTTAATCTTGGTCATTTTAGTCAACCTACATGTTGATAGAACAATAGACTTTCAAATTTTAAAAAGTGAAACAAATTCAAGTTGGGTAAAGAGGATGATCATCATTATGGACTGTTAAATCAATTTTCACAAGTTGACCTTGAAGCTCCGATTCATTCCCAACAACTATACTTGTCAAAGATCTTTTATACTATTTGATCCTAGATGATCCCAATTTGAAAAGATAAAATTGATGGTTGATCAATCAAGTCAATTATGCCAACATGGCCTGGATTTTGCATGGGCCACTTTGTATTGGAGATTATCTATTTTGGTTCTATGGCTTTCTCATAATTGTATGTGGTGTCATACTTAAAAATACAATTATATGAAGATAGTATGTTAATCTTGGTCATTTTAGTCAACCTACATGTTGATAGAACAATAGACTTTCAAATTTTAAAAAGTGAAACAAATTCAAGTTGGGTAAAGAGGATGATCATCATTATGGACTGTTAAATCAATTTTCACTAGTTGACCTTGAAGCTCCGATTCATTCCCAACAACTATACTTGTCAAAGATCTTTTATACTATTTGATCCTAGATGATCCCAAATTGAAAAGATAAAATTGATGGTTGATCAATCAAGTCAATTATGCCAACATGGCCTGGATTTTGCATGGGCCACTTTGTATTGGAGACTATCTATTTTGGTTCTATGGCTTTCTCATAATTGTATGTGGTGTCATACTTAAAAATACAATTATATGAAGATAGTATGTTAATCTTGGTCATTTTAGTCAACCTACATGTTGATAGAACAATAGACTTTCAAATTTTAAAAAGTGAAACAAATTCAAGTTGGGTAAAGAGGATGATCATCATTATGGACTGTTAAATCAATTTTCACAAGTTGACCTTGAAGCTCCGATTCATTCCCAACAACTATACTTGTCAAAGATCTTTTATACTATTTGATCCTAGATGATCCCAATTTGAAAAGATAAAATTGATGGTTGATCAATCAAGTCAATTATGCCAACATGGCCTGGATTTTGCATGGGCCACTTTGTATTGGAGATTATCTATTTTGGTTCTATGGCTTTCTCATAATTGTATGTGGTGTCATACTTAAAAATACAATTATATGAAGATAGTATGTTAATCTTGGTCATTTTAGTCAACCTGCATGTTGATAGAACAATAGACTTTCAAATTTTAAAAAGTGAAACAAATTCAAGTTGGGTAAAGAGGATGATCATCATTATGGACTGTTAAATCAATTTTCACAAGTTGACCTTGAAGCTCCGATTCATTCCCAACAACTATACTTGTCAAAGATCTTTTATACTATTTGATCCTAGATGATCCCAAATTGAAAAGATAAAATTGATGGTTGATCAATCAAGTCAATTATGCCAACATGGCCTGGATTTAGTAAATTCAGGATATAAAGGAAAGGTTACTTTCAAACCACAAATACACGTATACTCTCATGCGCATGCATGCACGCACACAAGAATGTGAACGTTCATTTAGTGAAGTGCTAGTGAGATTTATGTGCTTAGCAACTATTGCATTAGATAGATGAGAGAGGGCAAGCTTGTTCTAAACTCTGATGCCTCTTAATACTCACTAGACTAAGTTTAGTTGGTTGTATGGTGTTTGAATTTGCTTACTTTTGTGTTTAACTTAATGAAGCATCCAAAAGAAAGCATCTTTTGCCATTGACATCAAAATTTTCTTCTCTAGCACCTGAATAAGCATGGCCTTGCAGATGGAGATGATGTCAGAGGCAATTGATGAAACTCTGGACAAAGATGAGGCTGAGGAAGAAACAGAAGAGCTCACTAATCAGGTAAGCTTGCTTTTCTTCTTTTTTCTTTTCCAAGATGCAATGCACTAGCTGAAATAGGTGGAAGAAGTTGGTAGTCAAGAAGCCTGGAAGAATTCCAAATAAAACATTATGTGTACGAAAGTAGGCTATAAAATCCCTTTTGTGTTCTCTTTCAAATGGTCATATTTTTTAGAGCATCCATCATTTTGGCAACCTGGATTAGCAGTTCACTGGTTGATTGACTTCATTAACTGGGGAACATAAGCATGACAATATTTTATTCTGTGGAGGGTATTAATTGTATTAGCATTTTAAGTATGTAAATAAACTTTCTGTGAATATTCTTATAAAAATCTCTTCCTTTTGGGGGTCTACCAAATTCTTTTGATTTTTTCTTCATCTACACTTTTAAAGTTGAGAAAACTTTTGAGGTTTGCACCATTTTCATGACCTTAACATCCCATAATTGTTAAAACAGTTTCTACTAACCAGCTAATCTCATGACTTTTAGAACCCTCTTCCTATCCAAAGTTATCTTAGTCAGCATTTGACACCTCCTTGGAGAGAGTTGAAATCAGACAGAAGTCTACTTGTAAGCTTTTACCAAGTCCTTGTCTCTTCGGATCTAGCCACCATAGATTGTCAGAGCAGGGCTTATGCATCAGATCCTTATTTATCTTAACACTTGATTTCCTGACACATATCAGCATGTTCAATCACTGACGGCTTGCCCTCTTTCAGGTGCTCGATGAAATTGGTGTGGACATTGCCTCACAGGTACATTTTTTTAGATAAAAATGTTTGCTTAACTCACAAGTTGCAATGGAAAGACCTTTAAGGATGATTATTCTGATTTTTTGATATCTGCAGTTGTCATCAGCTCCAAAAGGTCGGATTGCAACAGCCAAGAAAGTGGAGAGTGTGCAGAGGTATATGCATTCTTTTTCTTTGTTTTTCAATTTGAATCGTTTGTACTGATTCAATCTATTATGTTTTCTCTCCATTTAACACTACTTGATCCAGAAAAATCTCATGATGCACTCAATTATGTTTTTCTAGTCTGTTTCTAATTCAGAAAAACCACATGATGCATTCTTTTGCAGTCTTATTACTCCCAAGGTACCTGACATTGATGACTTGGAGAAGAGGTTTGCATCCCTTCGCCACACCTGATCAGCCGAACACAATGGAACTTGAATGCACTAGATTGTGTACTTATGTTGGTAAAGCATGCTAGGAAAGTTTTAATTGTGGGAAGAGCGAGCCTGTATCTTTTCCATGTGTTTTCGATTGTAGATAGAGAAACAATACATGTTGAGTCAATTTGTTTCACTACTTCCCTTGTAGCAAAAATGTAACAATAGCTACTTATCACCTAGGTACCTATAACCTATATATGGATGGATATAGTTTTTAGTTACTAAATATAATGGCTCATGGAGATAAGGTATGTAATGGCATGGATATAATAAAGTAGAAGTACATTCTAGTGAACTTTCTCCCATTGAACAACTTTTTCCAATCTCTAGTGAGCAGATCTAGCATCACTTTCATTTTTACAGGTTAATGTTGGTAAAACTTTTGCAGTTTAAACAGAATGTAGCATCATTGTCATTGCTGTGTGGATTCTTCTGCCCCATCCATCTACAGACGGGTATTAGTACATGTGACAAGGTGTTCCTCTGGAAAAGAAAGAGGCCAAACATTATGATTTCATTCTAACCCAGCCTCACTTCAGGTCAACGTGATTGATTAATAAAGCTTCTGAAAAAGAGTGCGAAAATGACTCGCACTTCTTAACATGTTTGGCCGAAAATGAAGCTCCAGTGAATATGTCTATAGTCGATCGATTGTTTGTGTCACAGCAGGGCAAACATGATCCAAACAGAACCATAGAGGAACGAGGCCAAGAGGTCACCTTTTTAGTATATCTATATATATGTTTACAAATTCAAATTATTTTATAAATTTGTCATTTCCCATTGCTCTGTTACTTGTACAATGAGGCATGAGGTTGCATTGCTAGTTATTTATTATCCCCGGTCTATTGCCGTTTCTGCAAACCTAAAATCTTTGGCGAAGGGAGGATTTAGGACCCTCAAAATATACTTGCTGTCAATTTGGTTGCCCTTGATTACCATACCATGAAATGGTGAGATCAGAAAGGAGATTCTTAAATCACTTCATTTAAAAACAGTGAGACCACAAAACCTTCGGCTTGTTTTGGCACTACTTTTTTACCTGAAACCCAATATATATAACCAAGGAAACTATCACATCTGCTGCTCTGTTAGTAGTTCCTGTTTTCTTCTTTTAAGCATTTTACATCATCCACCCAGGCAGGCACCACAAAGAAGAGTCTGTAGAAACAGAATACTGGAGAATGTTCGGCACTTCCCATCAATGCAAATGATAGCCCTCACCCGCCAAGTGTACTCGGCTTAAAAAATATGCTTCGTGGTGCTTCTTGTATATTTTCATCGATTCCAAAGAGAAAAAGCTCAGGAACCACAACTGTGGCGCAATTCGCATATTCATGTGATATTCGAGGACCAAATTAGTTATCGGGCAGTAAGAATTCAACTTATATATTTTACGTAGTAGCTCCACTACCCAATTTCATGATTAGGTGGCTGATACGAGTGTAGTAAAAAATGTGATAAACAAGTACCCCCCCCCCCAGTTCCCTAAAAGCTTCCTTTATATATATATATATATATATATATATATATATATATATATATATAGAAATGTTCAGACTGGTCCCATGGTAATTTATCATGGGGTCGAGATTTGGACCGTTAAATACATGGAGCCGTTAAATAGAAAGAGTGTATAATTAGAAAGTGCATCCAAGTTCCATGGAACTCCATTCCAGATAGATAACACCCCCCTCAAGCGGCTTGAAATATGCTTCATGGTGTTTCATGTAATATGCGCGTCAACAGTTAAAGGGGCCCTTTCATGTCAGACTGCGCTGCTTTTTTGGTCAATCCCAACTCAGGTTTTGCTATCATCAAATGAGAAGGCTCCGTTTCTAACGCGTCAGTGAACATGTGGCATTTCAATTCAATGCTTTTGATTTTCATTAATTAAAGAGTAAAAAGATGTGTCTAATAATATCCAACCTCCCTCTCAGGCACATTTTTTTGAATCGGTCTAGCTAGCTAGCTAGCTTATCCGGAGGACCGGAGGTGACGACGACGGATATAAATAAATATATATATATATATATATATTCTTTGACGATCATGTTAACATTTGCAGAAAAACATGGGTTCGGAAAAAAAAATACACAACAGCATTTCAGTAGAGCACCATATTAGCCTCATCTCCTTACCGAGGGCGTACAGCGCAGTAACATTTGGAAAACATGGGTTTACATCACACGATTAGTCGATGGGGCGACTGATCCAATCTCTCTAGGTATGTGGTTAATGATCGATCCGACCTCAATTAGTTTAAATTTTATAATTACTTTTAAATTCACTATTTTTTTAAAAAAAAATAAACCTTACAAAGATGGATAAAAAAACATTATAAAAATGGTGGATCTTTTTTTCAAGCTTTATTTTTAAAATGGACTAAAAATCTTAAACACTTTCTAAAAATAGGCTAAAAACCATCAATGTCCTAACGGGGAATCTTATAGGTTTTTACAAATTTCAGAATATGTTAAAAGAGCTTAAAAACGCTTAAATTTTATAAAAAAGAATGGTGGTTGATTCTTTTCCAAGTTGAAAATGAGGTAAGAAAAACCCTGAAACTTAAAAACGTACACCATTTTACCAAAAAAAAAAAAAAATCAAATGGCTGACAACGACTGATCCAGACCGGTCTGAGCCGACTCGTGCTGTACTGTGCCAGCAGGGGATCGGGTCAACCTGAACCGACTACACGGCGAACCACCCCTGGTTTTTACACACGATCAGCTAGCTACACGGCGAACCACCCCTGGTTTTACACACGACCAGCTTATGAATGAATGCCAGCCAACGTCTTTTCTGCTGCTACGTGGCCCAATAGAAGAGAAGTGTGCAGCACTGCACTGGCTACACAGACCAAGGTGCGCAGCAAATATCCATTCTATTTCTAACATCAATGGCAAAGTTCACATATAAAGAGAGAAGGCAAACTGAGTGTTTGAAAACTAACACGCGGTAAACCATCTTCATATTCCCTACGCAAGGATTGTTTATACAGCGTTATCACTGTAATTAGACATTAATTTACAATGGCATGTGGGCTTCGCATGCGCGCGCACACAGACCAACCATCGCCTAGGAGGAAGAGTTTTATCAATACAACAGTCCTGGATTAACAGCGATACAACAGGTAAACAATAAATGGAAGGCCACCATAAGAGAACATAGTAAATTAAGTGAAGCAAAATAATAAATAAAGGAGGTAAACAACTTAATAGCTGTATCTTTTCTTTTGATCTCTGTAATCTCTTTCCCTCTCTTTATCCTGCAAGAAGCCTAGGAATGCAAGAAAACCGAAAAAGAAGAAACCGCCAGACCATCCAGGGCCACCACCTCCGCCGCCGCCTCCACCATCATCGTCATCACGTGGGGGGAATCCAGTCCCACCGTCGTCGAGCTCCGGAGACTTCTCCTTCCCTGAAATTAAACTCAAAAACATTCTCAGATTTTTCAGATCCCCCCCTTCTTTTTATTAAGACCATGCACTGCATATTTTTCTTCACGCTAGGATGGGATGCGGTTTATAAAGGATGCTGGGATTTATGTTGGCCACTACCTTCAATAGGAGCAATGGTTATTGTCGATGATTGGCGTGTGACTGTTTGAGTCTGCTCTGCAGCGCATCTTGCAGTCTGCACCGTCAACAATTGACATCAATACGTCTAACCACAGATATGTGATATATCGACTAGCTGACATCGATATGTGTAGAGATTGACACTCGCTGTAGAAGATTCATGTTGTTTAGCAACATGCAGGAGGCCCCAAAAGTCTCAGACTTCTTGTTACTTGTTGGAAGAGTGAAAGAAATGGAGCAACTCACCAATGCAGCAGCGGCACATATCAAAGTGGTACCACGCTGTTGGGAAGCCCACAAAGTGGTGGCTTGTCTTTGAGGAAATGGTTGAGATTTTAGAGAAGTGACAAGCATACTAGATCCTGTGAGCTTGATCCTTCCACTTCGACATTGGCCTGTTTCACATGCATTGGGTTGAGAACAAGATAGTCAACTTCATAAAACTAATAAGAAGTATAATCTAACGTTAGATCGACATCACAAAAATAAAATCTAAGTTAGAGCTGCAGGAAAAACTTGAATAGAAAATCAATCCCCAAGATGCCATCAAAAAACTATGGAGAGGGAACATTCTCTCTCTAAAACACTTCATCATCCCAGAGAAACTGCATCTGGAATAAAGCTTCATTGCCATGGTTGGTTACACTACATTAGATCAAAAATCCAAACATGAGGATGGGACATGAGAGAATTCCCTAAGGATCAAATAAAGAAGCATACGAGTCCACGATGGAACCCAAAACCAAAAGCAGACCCAAACCAAGACATGATATTGGGAAAATCACCTTTATCATATTTGCCATAATACCCCTGAAATCCTTAAGAAAATAGTCATTGTACCCTTTCACGGGGGTATATGGGTAATTTTCTATTTTAAGGAGTTTTAAGGATAGGGGCACAATGGATATTTTTTTAAGGATTTCTAGGGGATTACGGTAAATATGATAAAGATAGGGGTATAGGGGTAATTTCACGAGGTTTCAAGGGTATAGAGGTAATTTTCCCTACATCATTGTTAAAGCCAAAAAAAATTGACCAATAATAAATAAAAGAATATATATATACATATATATATATTTATAGGTGTCGCCCCCTTCTATTCATCCCTTACAGGGGTTTTAGACCCGGATCCACCCCCCTTTGGGGGTTTACCCCGGGTCCACCCCCAAAAGGGGGGGGGGGGGTTTGTCTCGGGTCCACCCCCCCCCCCCAAATGGGGGGTTTACCCCGGGTCCACCCCTCCTTTGGGGGGTTTGCCCCGGTTCTAACCCCCTAGGGGGGTCTTTCTGGCATGGGTCCACCCTACACACTGGATTAAAAGGTTTTTTTTTGGGTTGATTAAGGCTCAAGTGGGTGTTCTACCCCAATTAGCCAAAACAAGCTACAACAGCAGCACCAAGTAGGTTGCAATAGCAGTGCTAAGGAGTTGTAACAGCAGCAACAACCAACAGCTAACAAGTTTGAGCAGCATCAGCAGCCAATGGGGGCAGCAGCAGTAGCTAACAGCAGCTCACAGAGGCAGCACTGGGCAGCCCACAGGTGCAACACCAATAGCTCAATAGCAGCAGCAACACAAGGGCAGCAGCTCAATGACAGCAGCGGCAACAAGTGAAGCAGCAACATAGCAGTAGTAACACCCTTGCAGCAGCTGAAAACAAGTGAGCAGAAGTGGTAGCAGCTTACAGAAGCAACATTGGCAGCAACTCGTAGAAGCAGCTACAGCAGCAATAAATGGCAGATCAACCAAATGTAGTACCAAACAAGGAAGGCAGAATCGGGGATCGAGATCGGATCGCCTGCTCCCAAACTGATCCGGGTCGGTGGGATCAGCCGATCCCGGCCGAGTGAAGCCAGCTGACTCAGCTAGGGATACAAATGTCTAAAAAAAATCTTTAAAAACCTGAAAAAATAGAAAAAATATTCTAACAGAGATCTATATCAAATTTAATGTGAAATAGTTGACATTTGCTCATCATTTTGTGAAATAGGTGCTATGTAGTCAGAGGCGCGCCTAGGCGTTTGAGGCGGTCCCAAACCGCCTCGCTTTCGTCTCAAACGCCTCACTCTCAGTCTTCTTCTTCTTTTGATCCAATCTTGGTTTAAACCTCCTTTATTCAAATCTTATCTTATTTGTACGTATGTAATTTTACCTCAAATATTAATTATTGTTAATTTTATTGAAAATCTTGATTATATGTATGTTTTTCTTTGATATTTAGACATATATTTATATTTTTTGAATTGTATATATATATTTTTTTAATAAAATGCCTCAAACGCCTAGGCCATCGCCTAGGCATTTGAGACATGAGGCGACCCCTTGGTCGCCTCGGTCGCCTCACGCCTCGGACTACATAGAATAGGTGACATATTCAAATAATACAATGATTACATGAGATAACTACCTTTCATTCATTGAAGACGAGCATTGAAAGAGTTTTCAACATATGTTAGGGGACCACAAAATAATGAAAACAGAAAAAAATCACCTCCTAAGCCTAATTCCAAGGAGAGAGAAAGTATTTCTAGAGAGAGAAAGAGACTTATCTTCAAAAATCTCTTGGAAAACATGGTCCTAGTTGAGTTTAGAAGCAATCTTTTAACACCAATCACTCTTGATCAATTATCTTCTTGCAATAATGAGCCTAGATTGAGAGGAGAGAGTGAGTATGTGTGTGTGTGTGAGCGAGAGAGATGTGAAAGAGACTTGGAGAGGAAGAAGCTTAGGAGAGTGAAGGAGAAGAGAAGTGAAAGGGGGTGTGTGTGTGAGAGAGAGTGAAATCCCGGTCAAAAGGTCCCAAGGACCAAGGACCTTTGGTTAGCTTTCCCCCCAAAACCCTTTTTTTTAAAATTCAAATGGAACAAGGGTGGGATCGCTTGGGATCGCCCAGGATCACCTGGGATCGGCCAATCCGGCTGATCCCTGGCCGATCCGGCCCGATCCCGCTGATCTCGGGGGTGGGATCGGTTCAACTGGGATCGGGTCGGTTCGCCCGAAATCCGCTCGGATCGGCCGATCCGAGCCGATCCGATCCGATCCGCCAAACCATGGTACCAAAAAAAAAAGAGTAAAATAATAATAGTAATAGCCAAGTTTTACCCCAATATAAGGGGTTTGGACCGGCTCCACCCCCATATGGGGGGTCCGGAACGGATCCTTCCCCATATTGGGGTTTGGACCGGGTCCACCCACATTTGGGGGTTTTTGCCCCGGGTCCACCCCCAACATGGGGATTTGCCCTGGTTCCATCCTCCCCGTGTATGTTTTGGCCCGGTTCCATCCCTCCCCATGGGGTTTTGGTCCGATTCCAGCCTCCCCACGTGGGGTTTGGCCCGGGTCCATCCTTTCTATGGAGTTTTGGCCCGAATACAACTCAACTTGGGGTTTAATCCGGATCAAGCCTTAAATCCCCTATTTTGCCCCGGATGTAGGGTGTAACTGCCGGGATTCCCTCGGAACTCTATAAATATCTCAGTGGGTTCCTCATTTGGGGGAGGGGAACGCAGATAGAGAGACAGAGCGCGCGGACAGTGTTTGGTGCTTGTGTTTTATTTTGAAGGCCCATCTCCCTAGGTTTTGTGCTTGTGTGGTGATTGTGTTGTACTGTGAGGGTATGCTATAAAGAGAAAACCCCTCTTAACTCATGTGCATCACCGGCCACTATGTGAATTATGCAATCTGTGTATCTCTTTGGGGAAATGAGAGCATGCCCCCTCGGAATTCTAACCTCATAGGAAGGCCTTTTCGAGTCTTATAACTGTGTGGACGCCGGGGATACATTCGGGAAATTTGTATAAGCCTTGATTGTCTATGAACATCGGGTCATACCACTCCTTGGAGAGGGATTATAAAAAAATTTCTTCAGGGGGGCTCCACCCCCCGGAAACCCCCCGCAAGGGACGTTGCCCCCTTGACCCCCGCGACCTGACCGGACAGGTCGATCCTCGGTGTTGCGCTGATGGATGCGCGAAGTTGGACCCCAACTCATGAGAGCTCGAGAAGGGGAAGCAATCTCCCGAGAGTCTTTGGTCAACGAGTCTTCCCCAATGAGGGACTTGCGTCTATTGCCAAGATTATACAAAAACCCATGTTCAGTCAAGATGTTACCAAAATATCCTTGGCCTGGACAAATTGCATAACTATCCCCAATGACTGGACAATTGTAGAAATACCCCGAAATAGAAAAAATTACAGAAATACCTCCAAAAGTGAAAAATTGTAGAGATACCCATGATGGACCTGAAATTGCAAATATATCCAAAAAAATTGGTTTGATCTCTATGAGACTCATTCAACGGCCTGCTCTGGTAGTGAAATTTAGACCACACGTAAATCAAATGACCCGACTATGTAATCGGATTTCATGTATTTTTGGAAGGATGAATCCAAAGAACGAATCTTTAGTTTTCTCTTGCAAATGTGTATCTCTAATGGGTGATCTCCTTTATCAAATCTGTTAGATAAAACCCCTAATATCACAGCTGACATTGTGAAGATCGAAAAATATTTTCTTTGACAGTTAATCAAGGGTATTCGGACTTTACGCCGATGTAAATAAACATCGACTATGGTCGATGGGGAAACGTCCCGTACCTGAATCCTAATCGTCTGATAAACCTAAATTCGCGAAAATAATAATACACCCGCTACCTAAATAACTACGAATGTGCATTTTCTTCATCAAAGGGAAAATATTTACTTATTTATTTATTTATTTATTTATTTCCGTGGGTTAAATAGACTGACATGCCCAGTGGGACTTTTCCCACCTTTCATCTCTGTCAAAGAATACTTCAACCTTTGCAAAGGCTGTGACATGTTTCATACTCTTGCAGGAGAAACAATCAAAACTTCTTTGGCGATGATGGTTGTTGTGACTTACGGCCCGCTCGTCGTCACCAACCACGCCAGGCATGGCTATCTGGCAACTCCAATTGTTTTCGGCGACTTTCCAGCAGTCGTCGGCTCACCCTATTTCTTGGGTGTAGTCTTTGTGACCGAAGACAAGGCAACCACGCCCGCAACTGCACCTACCGAAGGCACCAAGCCTTTGGTCCCAACCCCTGGTCGGGGCTTCTCGGCTATGTAGTCCGAGACGTGAGGCGACCGTGGCGACCAAGGGGTCGCCTCATGCCTCAAACGCCTAGGCGATGGCCTAGGCGTTTGAGGCGTTTGAGGCATTTTATTAAAAATATATATATACAATTCAAAAAATATAAATATATGTCTAAATATCAAAGAAAATACATACATACAATCAAGATTTTTAATATAATTAACAATAATTAATATTTAAGGTAAAAATACATACATACAAATAAGATAAGATTTGAATAAAAGAGGTTTAAACAAGATTGGACCAAAAGAAGAAGAAGACTGAGAGTGAGACATTTGAGGCGAAAGCGAGACGGTTTGGGACCGCCTCAAACGCCTAGGCGAGCGCCTAGTCGCGCCTCTGACTACATAGCTTCTCGGTCAATCAAATCACAATCAACGCCGCTCCTGCTCAACTAGGGCAGCATTGTTGCCGCAAGGGCATAAAGCTTGCAGCGACCACATCTCGATCGGGCAAGACGGCAATCGTCGGAGACCTCCGCATCCGACTCAATGGAGGCGAGCCGACTATGCCTCGGGATAGGCACGTCCCAACTATCTCCACCTCCAACCGCTTCGAGCTTCTTCGGCGATCCCGAGAAGAAGCGGAAATGAAGAAATCCGACGCTCGAGCAGTGAACCGGGGGCAAATGCGTCGGCCCAAGTCTGCAACTCCCAGACCAAAATCAGGGGGCAATCTAATAGAGGAGTGTCAACTCCAGAAGAAGCAAATTTGGGTCACTAAAGAAGAGGCTCGGGCCGTTAGGAGTGCCAGGGCAAGTCACCTTGTCCTAATACCGGACCATGGGCAAACCAAAGTCCCAACTGCTCCAGAAATCCAAGTCTCTCGCCCTCAAGGGCTAAAGGAGAAAGGGGTTTATAGAAAGCCCAACAAAGTCAGACAATCTCTGGGGGCAACCCAGCAAGACAAGATTTATAGGGTGAATACTTTGCCATCTGAGATGTTAATTTTTGACCGACTGAGGGTATTCAATTACCTGAGTTCTCAGCTCCACATAAGGAGGAGGGTGTTGCAGGTTGTTTCTAACTCCGTAAAGGTGTTTACCTACTACACTTCCTCTGTCAACGAGCAACCGACCGAACTACCCAAAGAGATGATCGAAGCGGCTCGAATTCAGAGCCCAAACCTTTCCCTAAACTTGTCAGAAGAAGTATCAAATGACAATCTAAGTTCAGCGGAAGACAACTCGTCACCGGAAAGTGCATTTCGCAACATATCTGAAGAGCCAATTGAAATAGCGTACTCGGTCTCTAGGGATGAACCCCCAATTGAATGTGAGACCAAAATAAACTCAGAAAAGAGTGTGATCCCGGTCCAATATCAGCCTTTGACCGATTGGGAGCACCTGTCTGTCCAAATGCGTATCCCCACAAGAAAAGAATGATGCAGATTCCAAAAGACACTGTAGGGGTTCACAGTGGTAACTCTTCTGCAACTGATAAATCCACAATGCCGGAGTGTCCAGCTCAATGGGCTCACTTGGCCAACAAGGATGGTCCCATGACAAGTCTCAAGGTTAAGGGTCCTTCGACCCGAAAGAACCACCCTGTTGGGACATCATCTCAACAAGAGTTCAATCAACAGGATGACATGGTGGATAACCCTCATAATATTCACAGGGAAAGCAACATGGGCCTCGGGAATGTTTTCCGAGATGATACTGAATGCATCACTTTCGAGAGTCTACAACGAGAGAATCAAATATTGAAGTCTCTCCTACGGGAGTGGTTGCGAGAGCAGGATACCCTATTCATGCATCTCGCATCGTCTTCAATTAACCAAACCAGTTATGGGATGCCAACAAATGCCAATTCTTCAACGATAATGGCTAAGGCACTGGCTGTTGAGGCCAGGCCCTTTAGAGACTGGTCTGTCAATAAAAAGGCAAATGCCGTCGACTTCTCTCCTTCAAATAGCCAATCTCGGGAAACAGTTGGCTCGAGTAAGGCCCGCAAAGATGCCAAGGGTAAATCACCCGTGGTGCCTCTAGCGCAGTGGATGAAAACACCATACTCTTTCATCAGAGAGCATACCAGAGAACTGTTTGAGCTGTGCATGGCACGAGGGCTCATAACTCTACCAGAGCCCCGGAAGTCGACTATGGGAGGTAAATTAAAGGCCCTAGCTATTGCTTATATCACCGCATGGCAGGTCACGTCATTGAGGACGGCTGTCTTTAAAGATGAAGTAGAAGGATTAATACAATCAGGGGTGATCCAGATGCATAGTTATCGAGTTGATCCCCCACAGCCCCATCCATGGGCTCCACCAAAGCCTTCAGCCAAAGTGACTCGTGCTTCGGCCGCATAGGCACTTCCTGAACGTGAGGCAACAAAAGCAGGGTTAGGCCAAAATAGACCCTTCCAAAGGAACCTTGGTCGACAAATGTCCGGTGAATATTTCCTCCATCGAGAGGATACAAAAGGAATTTTTGACATACTAGTAAGGGAAGGACGCATAATACCACATGCTCCACTAAAACCACTCACAAAGGCGGATAGGGGACACCCACTCTTCTACGAATACCATGCTAGGGTATGTCATCCTACCCATGAATGTAGAGCGGTCCGAGAGCGCATTGAAGTGCTTATTGGACAAAGACAAACCAATGTCAGGGGCTATTCAACGACAAGGCTTCGCCCGAGGGAAATCACCAATCCAGGATGGCGTCCGAGCGGCACCAACTCGGGTCTTCCAGACACTGAGCATCAGAGGTGCTAAGTCAAACAGGCTGCAAACCAAAAAAAAAAGAGCAAAAAAAAAGGAAAGAAAAAAAATTGGGGGGCATCTCTGCTACTGTAGACATCATGCCAAGATATGTCACCCCATAGAGGAGCAAAGGCTTTAGGCAAGAGAGAGCTGTTGATTGAAAAATGCAGTAAGCAAGTCCCGACAAAGAAAATGCCAAAGAAAGTCTATAGCAAATTAATGAAGCAACTCAGATTGTACAAGTATTCTACAGCCTTGGTATGCATGTAGTTGAATACCAAAAAATGTCTCATGAAATAATCAAGCAAGAAGTTAGCACCGCCTTCCAAGTGCAACGACAAGAGGCCGATTAAGTTAAAGTGACCTCAAAGAATCTTCAGTAGTCCAAGGCTTTTTAAGGCAAGAATTCAAGGCAGGAACTTTGACTCTGGGGGCATGATCCAATCAGCCCCAAACTAAACACTTTTTCCCCTCAAGACATGGCACAGGGCAAGAAAAGGGGGAAGAATAAAAAAATTACTGAAGAAGTCGACTGCCAGTTTAGAAAGTCAAAAGCGTGCATCTGGCAGAGAAAACTCCGAGGGAAAACAAGGGGCAAAACATCAAGCAAAACTCCAAACAAAGTCTTAGACGAATCCTCAAACAAGATAGCCCTGACAAGTAAGACTACAAGTAAAAACCTGACAAAGGCTTCAAGCAGAATTCTAGGCAAGGCCAAAAAGACAAATCTAAAGAGGACCTATGCACGTCAGTTTTCAATTTCAGCACTCCCTTAGTAGAGTTTGCTCCAAACTCTTAAGGTTTCAAACCTTTCACGACTCCAAACATGCCTTTGCGGCGTCAACTTATTCATATATGGGCTCCAAACCATTATTTCGTGCCAAATTTTCTGTGAGCACAAACTTAACCCTTCATCAACTAAGTCCTAGCTTCGGCCCCCATTTGTGCTCCAACCCAGCCTTTGGTATCAAATCAACTTCAGGCATCAACCAATACTCCCATATTTCTCACAATGAAGCAAAAAAAAAAAAAAATACGCAATCCCCCCAGCGTCAAACCATCAAGGTCAGCCAATAAATCTCTGACGTCAAACCACCAAGGTCAACCCATAAACTATCGGCACTCACAACCATCAAGGTTAGCCATCGAGTTCATAAACATCAAATCACCAGGGTTAGGCAGTAAAAAAAACCCTCACATGCTCGATGTCAAACCACCAAGGTCAACCGACAAATGATTGACCCCAAACCACATAAGATTTGTCAACCCAAAACCCAAGTCTTCGGTCTTTAAGCCAAGAAGGCCTACCAGCTCAAGACTCACACTACAAATCCCTACTTGTCCTACCACAGCAAAAGTCTTCATGGAATTTGGATAAACTCGCGAAGTGCTCGACCCAAAAACATCTTTATGCCATAGATATCGAGGCCAAAGCCAGCCAATCCAAACCCCTAGCACTAGTGCCACCACCACAATATTTGGCCCATTGGTCTCACAAACACTGTAGGTAAAAAAAAAAGGGGGAGGGGCTAAAAATAGAGGTGCCCCGGCGGACTTAGCCACTCCCATCAAATGGGGGCTAAGGGTAAAAAAAGCTTAAAAGCCGACTGAGGTGAAAACCCGAAAGGGCACCTCAGGAAAAATGAGTAATCCCTCGATGTGTAAACCTGTAAGGGCACATCGGAAAAAACTAAAGGGGGCCAGCTTCGGCGAAAACCCAAAAGGGCGGTGAAACTGGTAATGTAAAAAAAAAAAACAGAGAGAGGACAACATTAAGTTCCACGGCCCCATGCCTTTCCAAGGGTATACAAAAGATCACTTTTTGTTACTTCCATACCTCAAAGAGGCCATACCTTGGCTAGCTACATACCTTTCACGATAAATAGCTATTCAAACCTGCCTCATTTGGTCTCATACCCTCCATGTCTTGCGACCACAAAAATCAAACCTTGGTTCAAACTCCTTTCGAGTTCGCAACCATGAAAATTCAGTCATTTGGGTTCCATGCCCGCAGAGGGTCAGCCACACAAAATCCTTGGTTCCAAATCCCTTTTCGGGTTAGTAACCTCAAAACATTTAATCTTTTGGTTTTATGCATTCCAAGAGTCGCAACTACAAAAAAAAAAAACGAACTTTGGTCCCAAATCGCTTCTAGGTTAGTGATTACAAAATATTCAATCCTTGGGTCTCATATCTCCCAGGGACAGAAAGCATCCATGAACATACCGCCTTCGGTTCCACGGCTTTCAATCCCCATACATCCACAACCCAATGCCACCTTTGTGGCCAAACAAAAGCAACAATAACTCGGGTCATCATACTTTACTCGTTGTGACAGGTTTACCTTTATCAAAGCTTGTTGGTCTTCAAAAAGAAAAGAAAAGGTGGGGCTAAAAATAGAGGTGTCCCGGCGGACTTAGCCATTCCTATCAAAGGGTGGGCTAAGGGCAAAAAAGTCAAACACACGACTGAGGTGAAAACCCGAAAGGGCACCTCAGGTAAAAATGGGTAACCCCTCAGTGTGAAAACCTGAAAGGACGCACTGGAAAAAGTTAAAGGGAGCCAGTCTCGACGAAAACCCGAAAGGGCGGTGGGGTTGGTAAAGTAAAAAAAAAAAAAAAACTCTCCTTTTGCAAGACGTTCATACGGATAAGCCGGTTCAATGGATTTGCCCTGTAAAGGCAACTACACTCCTACAGAGTCACAACCATAACTTTGACGCAAACTTACGACAACAGGTCCCCTTGTGACCGTCAGGACCCACAACAACCTCAACTTAGGCCAGTACACCTGTAAGGGTCGGCCAACATCAACTTTGGCCAATACACCCGTAAGGGTCGGTCAATATCAACTTTGGCCAACACACCCGTAAGGGTCGACCAATATCAACTTAGGCCAAAACACCTACAGGGGTCGGCCAACATCAACTTAGGCCAATACACCGGCAACGGTCGGCCAACATCAACTTCGGCCAATACACCCGCAACGGTCGGCCAACATCAACTTCGGCCAATACACCCCCAAGGGTCGGCTAATATCAACTTAGGCCAACATACCTGCAAGGGTCGGCCAATATCAACTTAGGCCAATACACCCGTAAAGGTCGGCCAACATTGGTTTTGGCCAATACACCCCTAAAGGGTCGGCTAATACTAACTCTGGCCAACACACCCGTAAAGGTCGGCCAATATCAACTTAGGCCAATACACTCCCAAGGGTCGGCCAATATCAACTTAGGCCAATACACCCGCAAGGGTCGGCCAACACCAACTTCGGCCAATACACCCCCAAGGGTCGGCCAATATCAACCTAGGCCAACATACCTGCAAGGGTCGGCCAACATCAACTTCGGCCAATACACCCCCAAGGGTCGGCCAATATCAACTTCGGCCAATACATCCCCAAGGGTCGGCCAATATCAACCTAGGCCAACATACCTGCAAGGGTCGGGCAATATCAACTTAGGCCAATACACCCGCATGGGTCGGCCAACATCAACTTCAACCAATACACCCCCAAGGGTCGGCCAATATCAACTTAGGCCAACATACCTGCAAGGGTCGGCCAATATCAACTTGGGCCAAAACACCCGCAAGGGTCGGCCAATATCAACTTGATATACCTGCAAGGGTCGGCCAATATCAACTTAGGCCAATACACCCGCAAGGGTCGGCCAACATCAACTTCGACCAGTACACTCCTAAGGGTCGGCCAATATCAACTTAGGCCAACATACCTACAAGGGTCGGCCAATATGAACTTAGGCCAATACACCTGCAAGGGTCGACCAACATCAACTTCGGCCAATACACCCCTAAAGGTCGGCCAATATCAACTTAGGCCAACATACCTGCAAGGGTCGGCCAATATCAACTTAGACCAATACACCCGCAAGGGTCGGCCAACATCAACTTCGGCCAATACACCCCCAAGGGTCGGCCAATATTAACTTAGGCCAACATACCTGCAAGGGTCGGCCAATATCAACTTAGGCCAATACACCCGTAAGGGTCGGCCAACATTAGTTTTGGCCAATACACCCGTAAGGGTCTGCCAACATTGGTTTTGGCCAATACACCCCTAAGGGTCAACTAATACTAACTCTGGCCAAGACACCCGTAAGGGTCGGCCAACATCAACTCTGGCCAACATACCCCCAAGGGTCAGCCAACCTCAACTTAGGCCAATACACCCGTAAGGGTCGGCCAACATTAGTTTTGGCCAATACACCCCTAAGGGTCAGCCAATACCAACTTAGGCCAACACACCCCCAAAGGTCGGCCAGCCTCAACTTAGGCCAGTACACCCAAGACTCGGCCAACACCAACCTAGGCCAACACACCCCCAATGGTCGGCCAACATCAATTCCGGCCAATACTCTTCAACGGTCGGCCAACACGTCTCTGGCTAACACACCTCCACGGTTTGCCCCGGGTCCACCTCCAAAGGAGGGGGTTTGCCTCGATTCTAACCCCCTAGGGGGGTATTTCTGGCCTGGGTCCACCCTACACACTGGATTAAAAGGTTTTTTTTGGGTTGATTAAGCCTCAAGTGGGTGTTCTACCCCAATTAGCCAAAACAAGCTGCAACAGCAGCACCAAGTAGGTTGCAATAGCAGTGCTAAGGAGCTGTAATAGCAGCAACAACCAACAGCTAACAAGTTTGAGCAGCAGCAGGCAACAGCAGCTAGCAGCAGCTCACAGAGGCAGCACTGGGCAGCCCACAGGAGCAACACTAGCAGCTCAATAGCAGCAGCAACACAAGGGCAGTAGCTCAGTGGCAGCAGCGACAACAAGTGAAGCAGCAACAACACCCTTGCAGCAGCTGAAAACAAGTGAGCAGAAGTGGTAGCAACTTACAGAAGCAACATTGGCAGTAGCACATAGAAGCAACTACAGCAGCAGTAAATGGCAGATCAACCAAATGTAGTACCAAAAAAAAAGAGTAAAATAATAATAGTAATAGCCTAGTTTTACCCCAATATAAGGGGTTTGGACCGGCTCCACCCCCATATGGGAGGTTTGGACCGGATCCTTCCCCATATTGGGGCTTTGGACCGGGTCCACCCCCATTTAGGGTTTTTTGTCCTGGGTCCACCCCCTACATGGGGATTTGCCCTGGTTCCATCCCCCCACATAGGGTTTTGGACCGGTTCCATCCTCCCCGTGTATATTTTGGCCCAGTTCCATCCCTCCCCGTGTATGTTTTGGCCCGGTTCCACCCTCCCCACATGGGGTTTGGCCCGGGTCCATCCTTTCTATAGAGTTTTGGCCCGGGAATAACTCCTCAACCTGGGGGTTTAATCCGGATCAAGCCCTAAATCCCCTATTTTGCCCCGGATGGAGGGTGTAACCGCTGGGATTCTCTCGGGACTCTATAAATACCCCAGTGGGGCCCTCATTTGGGGGGGGGAACGCAGATAGAGAGACAGAGGGCGCAGACAATGTTTGGTGCTTGTGTTTTATTTTGAAGGCCCATCTCCCTGGGTTTTGTGCTTGTGTGGTGATTGTGATGTACTGTGAGGGTATGCTATAAAGAGAAAACCCCTCTTAACTCATGTGCATCACCGGCCACTATGTGAATTATGCAATCTGTGTATCTCTTTGGAAAAATGAGAGCATGCCCCCTAAGAATTCTAACCTCATAGGAAGGCCTTTTCGAGTCTTATAATTGTGCGAACACTCGGAATGTGTCCGAAAAATTTGTATAAGCCTTGATTGTCTATGAACATCGAGTCATACCACTCCTTGGAGAGGGATTATAAAAAAAAAATTTCCAGGGGGCTTCGCCCCCCCCCCCCCCCCGAGAACCCCCGCAAGGGGTACCGCCCTCCGGAAACCCCCCGCAAGGGGCGCTGCCCCCTTGACCCCCGCGACCTGACCGGACAGGTCGATCTCCGACATTGCACTGATGGACGCGCGAAGTTGGACCCCAACTCATGAGAGCTCGAGAAGGGGAAGCAATCACCCGAGAGTCTTTGGTCAACAGGTCTTCCCCAATGAGGGACTTGCGCCTATTGCCAAGATTATACAAAAATCCCTGTTCAGTCTAGATGTTACCAAAATACCTTGGTCTGGACAAATTGCATAAATACCCCCAATGATGGGACAATTGTAGAAATGCCCCGAAAGAAAAAAAATGTAGAAATACCACCAAAAGTGAAAAATTGCAAAGATACCCATGATGAGCCCGAAATTGTAAATATATCAAAAAAAGGTTTCATCTCTATGAGACTCACTCAATGGCCTGCTCTGGTAGTGAAATTTAGACCATACGTAAATCAAATGACCCGACTATGTAATCGAGATTTCACATATTTTTGTAAGGATGAATCCAAAGAATGAAATATTTAGTTTTCTCTTGCAACTGTGTATCTCTAATGAGTGATCTCCTTTATCAAATCTGTTAGATAAAACGCCCAATATCACAACTGACATCGTGAAGGCCGAAAAATATTTTCTTTCATAGTTAATCAAGGGTATTCGGACTTTACGCCGATGTAAATAAACATCGACTATGGTCGATGGGGAAACGTCCCGTACCCGAACCCTAATCGTCTGATAAACCTAAATTCGCGAGAATAATAATACACCTGCTACCTAAATAACTACGAATGTGCATTTTCTTCTTCAAAGGAAAAATATTTACTTATTTATTTATTTATTTATTTCCGTGGGTTAAACAATCATTTATGCAAGATTGGCTTGCCCCGGGCCATCGTTAACTTCTCATATTGTAGCCAGTTGCCTCGAGAATGTTCATTAAGCCGTTCGACCTTTAATTGGAAATGGCCTACCCAACCCCGGTTAGGGTAAATTATCAAATCAAAAACTTGAAAACCTTGAGAATAGCCCACCTGCACTCACCTAGGGTAGCTTATTAAAAAAAAGAGGGCCCTAGTGATTTAGGGATGATTAAGAAGTATGCTATGTATATGATCATTATGAATTATGAAATGAAATCGATGATTTCCGATGAACTATGATATGAGATTGAGGATTATTTCAAGATTTGAGTTTCTCAACAAATGATTTATTTTAAGATTATGAAGTGATATGAAATCGATGATTTCCGATGAACTATGATATGAGATTGAGGATTATTTCAAGATTTGAGTTTCTCAACAAATGATTTATTTTAAGATTATGAAGTGACATCACTTCATTGGCAGGACAAGCTCATACGAGCTGTTCCTTGGGGATAGGGAATATCGGATCAGCCCCTTGTGACTTGTGCCACATTCAGGACACAACGCTTCCTTCTTTAGAAGGGGCCTAGAATGCAGACTTGGGACATGGCTGACTAGGGCAGTGGGTGGAGACCCACTTGAATGCACTTGTGCGTGGGACTAGGGCCAAGTAGTTCGAGACTACGTGTCCTAGGTTAGCTTGACGACCTGTCTCTCCTACTGGAGTGTCTGGAGACTCCCTTAGGACTGTTAAGCAATAGCTGAGGGATTGCGCCAATGGGCGAACCACTCAATTGACTTTTACGATTGCTAGTGAGTGGTTATCCCTATTGCTTTGGGTTAAGGAATGAGCCAATAGTCGGAGGGATGACCGACTATGAAAGATAAGATAGACTGGTCAAATAAGAAATTAAGAAAAACGAGGATCGGAGTAGGTGTCTGATCTACGGCTCATCGCCTACACCCTATGATGATTCAAGATTATGCTATGAATTATTATAGGATTCCTTGATGAATTATGAAGTATAAGTGGGCATAAAATGTCAGTTAATTTATATCCTTTTCAGAGATTCTTCTCAAAGTTTTAATAGTGTTAGCTGCATTTGCATTTTTATCTATGCATATGAAATACAAGAAGATAGAGAAAGAAAATGATAAGGAAAAAGTGAGGAAACAGTGAATATAGGTGGTATGTTCCAGAGGAATCTAGGAGGTAAACGATCCCTACTGAGTCCTGTGACTCATAAAAGTTATCTAAATGTTCTTTTTCAGGCAAAGATTTATAGAAGTAGGAGCATAGTCACCACTTGTGGTTCCACGATCTGCAATATTGTTGGTCAGTATTATATTTCGTAGTTCTAGTTGTACCTTTCTTTTGGTTATATGTCTGTCCTTGTGCTTTAAACTTAGGGTGTTGGCGAATATGAAAGTTGAATGGCAGGTGTTTTATTTTAAGTGGCTTCCATATATAGGTATTTTTGGATATTAATTGTGGTTACAGGTTGTGCACTACCAGCAGATCCATTATAAGGCAGACTTTGGTCTGGATGACAGATTCCCGGGAAAGTGGGGCCACTACATCTAGATCCTAGAAAAGTGGGATTGTAGTGATGCAACTTATTGGTATCAATTGTGATATCAGAACTTATAATTATTTATTTCTCATTTTCTCTATGAAAGGAGAGAACAAGAATGCCCATTTGACAATTATAGGCTTACATCTGCCATTTCCCATTTACACATTTCATTCCTCTTGTATTCACTTAATGTACTTGCATTGACAATAAGCAAGAGTGTTAAGATCCATTTGGTTATAAACTCTAAGCTAATGGAAAAGTTTGCATTCACCTTTCAGTCGTTCCCACGAAAGGGTAAGCTCGCATGTCTCCATTATATTAGCTAGAAATGCTAAAACTGGGCAAAGATCATACCAAATTTGTTTAACCAACAAATATACCCAAAAATCCTTCCTCTAGCATGCCTCATGAACGATAAGATTTTGAAAGGCAACATGTGATTCAACATCCAAGGACTTCATGCATGCCAATCTCAAAGTAGGAACTTTTCAAAGGGATGGTGAATTGAAAACAAACAGAGCTAGACTTTCACCAGAGGCATAATTGCAATACTCAAGATTTTTTCTTTTATTTTTTTTTGTTTCCCATTTCCTTTTTTTGGTTGAGTGGGAGATCGTGAATAACACTTTTCCTGAGGTTGCCCACCTCAATCCAAGTAAATTAAAAAAAAAGGTCAGATTTTGGAATTGCACCACCCATGCCCAGCTCCACTTCCAGAGAGTTTTGGCCAAAGACAGGTGAACTCTTGCTGTTTAGCATTTACTCCCCATTGGAAATGGACCTGTTCCAATCTGGTTCAAATAGTTCAGCCAGGTTTCGATTCCATGTGCTGACCATCACCATGACAGATTTAATGATTTTTGACAATCCCTTCAACGTCTGAAGCTGCCTCTTATGTAGAGATTTGATAAGGTATAAAATTTTGCAAGTAACCAATATCATAGCTCTACCAAGTAATGGCCACATCTCATCTTCACAAGGTAGGGAAGAACAGAAGTCTCATTAATCAAGGTATCAGTTGTTGTAATTCTCTATAAATAGCAAAATAGAATGGGTCCTTGTGGGCATAGTTCTTATGAACACCTTCATCCAAACGACTCTAACACATACCAGAAAAACTTCAACTTATTTATGAGTAATAAAAAAAAATATTTAAAGATTGAGATGATGATGCACAAAAGAGTTATGCTTAGTGCACACCCAGGCCAATTACACACCCAGGGTGTGCACCAAGCAATCTATTTTTTTTTCATTTTTTTATGACGTCGGGCCCACATCCTCCTAATTTACTGTACAAGACACACCTCCATCCGACGGCCCAAAAAAATCTAAAACAAAAAGGGCCGATTGAAGAAAAATTAGGCCCAACACTGTTCATTGAATTTTTGGGTCATAGGATGGGGGTGTGTCTTGTACGGCAAGTTAGGAGGACGTGAGCGCCACGTCACAAAAAAAATAAAAAAAATAGTTTGCTTGGTGCACACCTTAGGTGTGTAATTGGCCCAAGGTGTGCACTAAGCATTTTTCTACACAAAAATAGCGTCCTACAAGAAATTGGTTTACTTCCTCAAAGTTTGTCTGACAAAAAAAATCATTGCCTAAAGCAAAAGAGGATACTGTACCTGAAGCACTCCACAATGGAATTTTAAGTGAAGGAAGAATTACATTTGCTGGAGAGGTTAATGGTGCCATTATGCTGGAAGACCAAATGTACAACCTGAATTTTTAGTCCAAATTAATTCATCTTTAATAACTAACATATGATCATAGAACAGAGATCACCATGCAAAACCTTGAAATAGAAATACTATTGTGCAATCAAGGTTCTATTCACAGAAGAAACTCAACTGGAAGATTATAATTCCATAAAGGGAAAATTATCTCCTCATTCTTGTTTCTGTTTACCTTTACCACTAGACAAGCATGGCGGATTTTCACTTATCACAAAATATTGAGCGCATGTAAATTCTAGTGCACAAAGGAAAGATCAGGAAGAAACATACTGATCAGTGGCTTTCATGTTGCTTACCTCCTTTTGATTGTTACAACAGATCATTTAGCTTCATATATGACACAACCCAGGGGGTTGGTGAGAAATCAAATACATTTTGGTAGATCAAACATTTATACCAAATAAAAGAGCTCACATTATGTATGGCAGTTCAATTATTATCATGACTATGATAAGCTTATCCCTGGATTAGACTATTCCAATGAAGAATACAATGATTTGAAAATGCTAACTAGTGACCAGCCAGGTCTCAACCTTTTACAAGGTGGTGGCAAGTACTTAACTGAGAGACCCTATAGATAGAAGGTGGCCGACTAAAAGCCTCGTGAGGCTTGTTAGTGAGTATAATGCTCCCTTTGATTGCTTGGCTTAAGCTAGGACAACCAAGAAGTTGATCCTAAATGATTTCTTCAGACTTTGTGAAAAAGAATCAAGAAAAAAAAGGGGTTTTTTAGAGAAAAATAAAAGCTGCTACAAACTTAGTGAATTACAAAAAAACCCCTCTACTCACACTATTTTCTGAAAAATCCCTACAATCTGTCCCGTTATAGAAATAAGTCCCTGCAGTTGGTTTCAAACTACAGTCCTTAACCAAACCACAATTAAGGCTAATGTGGAGTTAAAAAAGACAAAAAAAACCTTTGTTTAACTCCCATACCCACCCACACAGAGAGAGAGAGAGAGAGAGAGAAGCGCTGGAGGGGGTTTTTTAGACTTGTAAAGAAATAGGGAAGTTTGGTTCCCCACTAAAGCACAACGTATATATCTATTCAACCAAAGACCCAATTAGGCTAGGCTAGGATGCAAAATTTTCTGAAGGGTCAGGGAAAAGAGAAGGGCATGATCCAGCTCATGCAAACTTCAAATGAAACTGATGTGACACAACCTCGGACCTAATGCAAGCAAGCACAATCGCATTCAAATGGGCCGAATTGGGCCACCGCTCTCTCGTCGCTCACCCAAGCCCGGGGTAACTTGGCAATGCCAAGGTGAGGTTGAGGGGTTGGGCCCTTGCTGGTAGAGGGCCAGCAAGGTCAAGATTTGATTCCCAATGGATTTGGAAGCCCAATTCAACGGGGCCGACGAAGTGCCGAAGGCACCGGTTGCACTCTTCCCACGGTGATCACTCAAGGCAATGGGGCTTGAGGATCGGGCTCTCACTCGCATAACCAGCGGAATTAGAACTAATATTGAAAGACAAGCACTAAGTGGAGTGAAGGTTTGAGCACTTACTCGACCGGTTTGAAGAAACCGGTCCCGGTCGGAGACGAGGGCGAGCGGGGAGGCGAGTGGATCCCCACACGCCGCGGCGGTGTCGCTTGACCTGCCCAAACAAAGTACACCACTACACCTCTCGCAGGAGGGGGATCTTGGGGTGGGGGTTAATGAAATTACAGACAATACTACCTCCACGCAGGGAGGGACCTTCAGCCGGCCATGCGGGGTGGGGAAACTATAGCAAAGAACGAGGAATAAGGGTGGACGCCGAATCTGCTTGCTGTCTGCGAGTCGGGACAGAGGGTCGGTGTTGCTGTTGTAGATCTTGATCAGGAATTTTGTTGACGATGAGACCAGAGGGAAAACCTTCGTAGCTGGAAGGGGATTGCCTCAGAATTTTCTTAATTTCTTCTGGAGTCGCTGCCGGTTGGGGCGGGAGCTCGAACAAGGCCTCTGATTTTAGGACTGGCAGTAGCAGGTCACCAACAGTAGGAAGACGAGGCTGTCCCGACCTCTCCTGAACTCCGAATGAGGTGCCGTCAGCGCCGTTAGAACCGTGGGAGAGTCCTCTTTGCAGCAAACAAAACGGGGACCCCAAAAGATGCCGGAGATGATCTGTGGAACCAGAAGAGTGAAGAGTGGTCGGTGCAGACTGTGGAAAGCAGAGTCACGCGATTGTGGGAGAAAATTGGTAACTCCTGCTCTCGGATGCTGAATGGACTTCCGCTTCCTGATTCTGAAAGTAGACAGGCCGAGGAAGAACTTTGTAGAAGAACCTGAAGCCTGATTCCTTCGGGGCTCGTCTTGGTGAAGCGTTTCCTCCGATTCTGGAACTCTGCAGTGGCCGACCTGCGCAGTCATGGGAGAACGGGGCTCCCGGGCAGCACCGAGCTCCGATGAGGACGAACCCACTTTCGTTGCGAAGAGGACAGGCAACCGCTTCCAATGATGGCTCTTGATCCTTCAGAAACGTCCGGGGGAAGCCGTGGTCGCCTCTGCAAGCTGCTGCTCTTCTGTAGATCTTCTGTTGAGAGCTGTAGGTTGAAGATGATGGGGGGAATGGGGTATATGGGAGGGGAAATGGGGGTGGATGAGTGTGGGGGAAGCCCGGGCTGTGAGGGGGTCTAGGAGGGGGTGTTCTAAGGTGGGGGAAGGGAAGAATGGGGTCTGAAGGGGGTCTAACAGGTGGTGGGAGGAGGAGCTACGAATTTGGGAAGGTGGGTGAGAGGGAAAGGGTCTTTGAAAATGGGTTTAAGGGTGGGATTAAATTTTGGTCTTGGGGGATGGGAAGAGGTGTGTGGGGAACATAATAGGGGTGCTTGGGGTTGTGGGAAGGGTGCTTGGGGAAGTGGGTGGGGTAGTTGGGGGTTGGGAGGTGGAGCTAGGATTGGTGGAAGCTCTCTTGGGACTAGGGGGTGGAGTAATGGGATGTGTGGGGAAGGGGAGTGGTCTTTAATGGGGGTAGGTGGGAGAGTGGTGGTTGGGAAGGGAGGAGAGAGAAGATTTTCGGATTTGGGTGTAGAGGAGAGAGAAAGAGGGGTGAAAGAGAGAGATTAAGAGAGGAATGGGTGGGGAATCTCTCCCCTAGGGTTTCTCACCCAAATAATGGAATCTCTCCACTAGATAAGAGGTTTGAACTCTCAAAATGGCAAGTTTTTCATTGATTCATTCATTACCTCCAAATGAAGGAAATGGGGCCCTATATATAGGAAATCCACATTTTACAATAAGTCCCTTACAAAAGACTCAATAACAAATAACCGAAGGGGTAGGGGGGGCTCATGGGCCAAGCCCGAAGAATTGGGCCCAATAGCACATTACACAATCTAATGACACTCAAACTTAAGAAAATAAATGCAAGACCTAGGAACATGACTCAAATAAAAGGGAAAATACATCAAATGACTCAAATAAAATTACATAGGACTCAAAATTAAATGACTAAACCATGCCGGATGCAACCGGGGCGAGGAGACGAGCTGTGAACGTGGGCATGGGAGGTGATGTCCCCATCATACTCCCGGGGTGCGGAGAACTCGACTCCGTCGAGTAAGTGTCCTTCCCTCCTTGGAGGGTGTAGGAGTGGTACTGCCCTCAAGTCTTCTGAACGAGACCGATCCATCCACCTGCCGAGATAGCGCTCGTATACCTTGCTCCGAGTGGTAGTGACTTGTTCATCCAATATTTGTTCAATTTGTTCACGCTGGGCTCTCTTGGCTGGTGATCTCTCCTCACGGGTGGGTGCTCTCTCAAGGGAAGAAGTAGGCTCAATCTCCTCACTAGGTACCACCGTGGGTCCCTTATATGACACTAGGTCGGTGACATTGAATGTGGGACTTATTCCATACTCCTCAGGGAGATCTAACTCGTAGGCATTTGCACCAATGCGCCTCAAGACCTGGAAGGGACCAGCCCCACGTGGCCTCAGTTTAGAGTTGGCTCCCGGGGAGAGCCTCTCCGTCCTTACCATCACAAAGTCACCCTCATGGAATTCTTGGTGACGCCGATGAGAGTCGGCCCGCCTCTTATAAGCCTCATTCTTTTTGCTTATGTGCTTGCAAAGGCTTTCATGCAATTTTGTGAATGTTGACATTCTAGGGGTGATGGGTGGACCTGGGCAACCAAAAGTAGACCAATCATGCTTTGATGCCAAGAAGACTTTGATGGATTTTGGAGGGCCGGGGCAACCATATGTGGACTTATCATGCAATGTTGTCATGTAGACTTTGGTGGGCCTAGGTGGGCCGGGGCACCCGTAGGTGAACCTATCATGCAAAGTGGTGATGAATGTGGGGGGACCAGGACATCCGTAGATGCTTTTGACATGCTTAAGATCCATGATGAATGAAGGAGGACCATGACATCCGAATGTGGACCACTCATACTTTCTACTTGACATGTGGGTGATATGAATGAATGGACCCAACATAGTGTTCATGCCAAGGGGTATGGTAAGCCTAGACACATGCATGCTTTTCCCAAAGGTGACTTCCATGTGTATAGGTGTGGGACAACCTTTGAACTCCCATTGGAAAGGATCGAATGGATCTAAGAAGGTGGTCATCATGGGGTGGGGCACAACCTGATTACCTAGGGATATATGGCCCAAGGTCATGACTCCCAAGGTGTAACCCGGGTCATGGATGAGGTGGGTTTGGCCCAATATGGTAGGTGAGGGTAGGAAATGGTGAGTGGTTGGTAAGATGGTTGGGTCATATGAGTCCCTTGACTCCCATTGGAATGGATCATATGGATCATAAAATGGGTCACCTAGGGGGAGGAACTCCATGTCCTCAAGATCCTTAAAAGGTGCTAAGTCATTCTTCTCCATTATAGTTGGGCCAATGTTCTTGACAAGTGAGTCGGCCATGAGTGGAGGGCTTGGCTTTCTACCCGAGATAAGAAGCTCTAAATCGAGGAGAAGGTTGGGCTCATCCGGTGTAGGGAGGAATAGAAGGAGGTCGCTAGTGTAGCAACCAATGGTGCAAACCGAGGTGATAGACCCTATGCATAGGTGTAGGAGGCTAAGGCTCCTAGGTTGTTCAACCATAGGGGTCATCATGCTAGTCATCTCTAATTGCCATGCTATGCCCTTGAGAAGGTCCTCTAAGGTCTCCACTTGATAGGATGCTTGGATTGTGGTGTGATAGGAGAAGAAGGGCACTAAGAGAAGGTCTTGTTCTATGGGAGGGAAAACATGGGCCCGGATCTCTCTAATTGGGCTCTCCTTTAGCCAACTAACAATGGGTTCTCCTAAGATGAGCTTGGTCCCAACTAGAGAGGGTGATGTAAGGTGAGGACCATCGTGTGATGTTTCTTTCTCAACTTGGACTTGGGTTCCCTCCAAGGTGGGGAGTGGGTTTGGAGTGTCCTCAACTATTGAATTGGGTATGAGTTCTTCTACCAAGGAGGTGAGGGGGTCTTTTGGGGTGATGAGGGTTGGTGTGTGGTGCTCCCGGGGTGGAGGGTAAAGAGAAACTTGGATTGGGATTGGTAGAGTGGGGTTTGGGAGTGGAAGTAGTGGAGGCTTTGGTGGGAGTTGGATTGGGGTAGGGAGAGGAAGATGGGTGGGTTGAAGGGGTTTGGGTTGATTGGTTTTGGGAGGAGTGTCCCCTTTTGGGGGTGATGGAGAGGTAGTGGTGAGGGTTACCATGGGCCTAGGTGGAGAGTTGGTCATGGGGCCCAATTGGGTATGGGGACCTATGGTTGTGGTGTGGACTACTTCTTCCAAAGCTAATGGAGTGGGAAGGTTCTTTGATGGTGGGGTGATGATGGCCGGAGTATGGTGCACCCGGGGTGGTGAACAAGGGCGGGATTCCCGCGGGTGGGAGAATATAAGGTTGTTGAATTTAAAGGTTCCCGAAAGGTGTGGCGGATGCACTAGGCAAGTCCGACGTGTTGGGTCGATGTCGGCATTCCTTTCATCTAACCATTTCTTTCCTAGGATTATACATGGACCCGCCAATGTTCCCTTTTGACACCAAGCTCCATCCAAATACTTAGTCTCCCCGAACCATTTATGGAATTCAATAAAGACTTGGTCTCCATTGTGCACAATTTGTCCGGTCCTACAAAGAGAGGTAATGATATCGGGGGACACCCAATTTTCAGATTCTAGGTCAATGAAATCAATTTCTACGGGCTCTCCATTAGGTAAGCATGCATGGGATATGATTGGGAGAGGGGCCATGTGACCCAAGACTCAATGTACAATGATGGTCTGACAATGCACGGTTCGGACAAGAATGCAAGCATGCCCTAGGACTTGACTTGTAGAGACAAGTCAATGACTTGCTCTGATACCAATTGATGTGACACAACCTCGGACCTAATGCAAGCAAGCACAATCGCATTCAAATGGGCCGAATTGGGCCACCGCTCTCTCGTCGCTCACCCAAGCCCGGGGTAACTTGGCAATGCCAAGGTGAGGTTGAGGGGTTGGGCCCTTGCTGGTAGAGGGCCAGCAAGGCCAAGATTTGATTCCCAATGGATTTGGAAGCCCAATTCAACGGGGCCGACGAAGTGCCGAAGGCACCGGTTGCACTCTTCCCACGGTGATCACTCAAGGCAATGGGGCTTGAGGATCGGGCTCTCACTCGCATAACCAGCGGAATTAGAACTAATATTGAAAGACAAGCACTAAGTGGAGTGAAGGTTTGAGCACTTACTCGACCGGTTTGAAGAAACCGGTCCCGGTCGGAGACGAGGGCGAGCGGGGAGGCGAGTGGATCCCCACACGCCGCGGCGGTGTCGCTTGACCTGCCCAAACAAAGTACACCACTACACCTCTCGCAGGAGGGGGATCTTGGGGTGGGGGTTAATGAAATTACAGACAATACTACCTCCACGCAGGGAGGGACCTTCAGCCGGCCAAGCGGGGTGGGGAAACTATAGCAAAGAACGAGGAATAAGGGTGGACGCCGAATCTGCTTGCTGTCTGCGAGTCGGGACAGAGGGTCGGTGTTGCTGTTGTAGATCTTGATCAGGAATTTTGTTGATGACGAGACCAGAGGGAAAACCTTCGTAGCTGGAAGGGGATTGCCTCAGAATTTTCTTAATTTCTTCTGGAGTCGCTGCCGGTCGGGGCGGGAGCTCGAACAAGGCCTCTGATTTTCGGACTGGCAGTAGCAGGTCACCAACAGTAGGAAGACGAGGCTGTCCCGACCGCTCCTGAACTCCGAATGAGGTGCCGTCAGCGCCGTTAGAACCGTGGGAGAGTCCTCTTTGCAGCAAACAAAACGGGGACCCCAAAAGATGCCGGAGATGATCTGTGGAACCAGAAGAGTGAAGAGGGGTCGGTGCAGACTGTGGAAAGCAGAGTCGCGCGATTGTGGGAGAAAATTGGTAACTCCTGCTCTCGGATGCTGAATGGACTTCCTCTTCCTGATTCTGAAAGTAGACAGGCCGAGGAAGAACTTTGCAGAAGACCCTGAAGCCTGATTCCTTCAGGGCTCGTCGTGGTGAAGCGTTTCCTCCGGTTCTGGAACTCTGCAGTGGCCGACCTGCGCAGTCGTGGGAGAACGGGGCTCCCGGGCAGCACCGAGCTCCGATGAGGACGAACCCACTTTCGTTGCGAAGAGGACAGGCAGCCGCTTCCAATGATGGCTCTTGATCCTTCAGAAACGTCCGGGGGAAGCTGTGGTCACCTCTGCAAGCTGCTGCTCTTCTGTAGATCTTCGGTTGAGAGCTGTAGGTTGAAGATGATGGGGGGGAATGGGGTATATGGGAGGGGAAATGGGGGTGGATGAGTGTGGGGGAAGCCCGGGCTGTGAGGGGGTCTAGGAGGGGGTGTTCTAAGGTGGGGGAAGGGAAGAATGGGGTCTGGAAGGGGGTCTAACAGGTGGTGGGAGGAGGAGCTACGAATTTGGGAAGGTGGGTGAGAGGGAAAGGGTCTTTGAAAATGGGTTTAAGGGTGGGATTAAATTTTGGTCTTGGGGGATGGGAAGAGGTGTGTGGGGAACATAATAGGGGTGCTTGGGGTTGTGGGAAGGGTGCTTGGGGAAGTGGGTGGGGTAGTTGGGGGTTGGGAGGTGGAGCTAGGATTGGTGGAAGCTCTCTTGGGACTAGGGGGTGGAGTAATGGGATGTGTGGGGAAGGGGAGTGGTCTTTAATGGGGGTAGGTGGGAGAGTGGTGGTTGGGAAGGGAGGAGAGAGAAGATTTTCGGATTTGGGTGTAGAGGAGAGAGAAAGAGGGGTGAAAGAGAGAGATTAAGAGAGGAATGGGTGGGGAATCTCTCCCCTAGGGTTTCTCACCCAAATAATGGAATCTCTCCACTAGATAAGAGGTTTGAACTCTCAAAATGGCAAGTTTTTCATTGATTCATTCATTACCTCCAAATGAAGGAAATGGGGCCCTATATATAGGAAACCCACATTTTACAATAAGTCCCTTACAAAAGACTCAATAACAAATAACCGAAGGGGTAGGGGGGGCTCATGGGCCAAGCCCGAAGAATTGGGCCCAATAGCACATTACACAATCTAATGACACTCAAACTTAAGAAAATAAATGCAAGACCTAGGAACATGACTCAAATAAAAGGAAAAATACAACAAATGACTCAAATAAAATTACATAGGACTCAAAATTAAATGACTAAACCATGCCGGATGCAACCGGGACGAGGAGACGAGCTGTGAACGTGGGCATGGGAGGTGATGTCCCCATCAGAAACGACACCCTCATGTTTGGCACATTTTTAACCAAGGATTCCAAAGAAGAAAAAGCTGAAGAGTCCTCTCTTTGCCCGACTCAAGATGAAGGTTAGGTTCCCTACACTTGTTAAATCTTTTCGCACGGAATTGGTCAAACCCCAAAAATCAAGAAAAGAGAAAAAATGACAAATATAGAAGAATCTCACATCTTCCAAAAAGCATCAAGAGGGGGAAAATGATGAAGGGAAGAATTTGAGCGTGGTTTCTGGAGCTCTGCTTTGATGTTTCTCTCTCTGTTATGAACACTATTAGGGTAATTTGTCCGTTAACCTTTACTAGTTGTCGTTAGAGATTGGTTGCTAAAGAACTTGGTAGGTCTAGGTGTCCGGAACTCCTGCAATTAAGATGTGGAAGAAGTTCCCAGTCTATGAGCAAACAAGCAGTCAAGCACAAAGGAACATGAATCGAGGGGCAACCTAGATGGGATTTTGGAACCCTTCCCCAATTGGTTCCAGCTTTCTCTTGCTCATTCCTTCCCCTCCTTCCTATTTTCTGGTGTTTGTGGCCCCTCGAAGACCCCTTCCCCTGTACCTTCTCCTGTTCCTAGTCTCCAAAACGCCAACCTCGCTCGGAGATCAGCCATGAAGCCACACAAATCATATCAAGAAAGGGACAGGAAAAAGAAATCATTATTTTCGTCCAACCCGAATGCTCTCGCACCAAGTTGCTCAATCGCCTTGGATCAAAAACTGGCTGACGAAACAATACGGCCTTATCAAGAACTCCCGGCAGAAGCCCAGAATCAAAACCCACTTCGCAAATTCCCTTCTTTCGAGAACAACGGGTCTACGCAGAAAGGCAGACAATTAGAGCAAGAACAACCGCACAAGGAAGACGAAAGGGGAGAAGCAGAAGAAGCCCTAGCAAGCAACGGCCGTGCGTGTGAAGGAGGAGGAAGTAAACGTACCTGCAACTGGCGTCGATGGCAAGCAGAAGAAGCCCGCTTTGGAGATGGATTTGCGGAGAAGGACGAGGAGGAGGTGCAGGTAGAAGAGAGGAGGCTTCGATGGCTGCCAGGACAGGATCAGACGTCCCTGTGAGAAGTATGGCATCTCAGATGGTGTGAAATTTGGTGGATACGTGTCGAGATATTGTCCTCTAGTATCTCTCTGGTCGTCTTTCTATGATGTGTAGAATTCTGAAGGTCAAGGGGTATATAATATATATATATATATCTATATATCTATATATATCTATATATATTATAGGGCGGCGTTCACATGGGGTTGATACCATGCGAACGCTCCCATGGGACTGTTATCAGTGACGTTCAATTCACGTTAAAACAATCAAACCATTCATTAAATTAAAATCTATCTCTCGGTTAACCAACCCCCCCTGATTCCCCGCCCTCCCAAGATTCCCCACCCTCGTGGATTCCTCGACCACGTGCCCAATAGCATGCGCACCCAAAATAGGTAATACGTTGTAGGATCCTCACGTTAAGCCGGGGGGGGGGGGTGTTATAGCAATAACGAACAGTAAATTTGTGTAGATGTGAGGTATTGTAGTTGGAATACGGGGGATAGATTGTAGCACGAGCACCCCTGTATGACGGTTTGCTGCAATGTATTCTCGTGCTACAGCAGTAACAAACTCTCTCAGCAACAGTCAGAACTTAGAATACGTTGCAGTAGCAAGCACCATCCTGTCAACAGACCGTCTCTAAACAGAGAATACATTGCAACAGCAAAGGTAAGCCGATGGGTGGGGGGTGCTCACGTGGATTTATCATGTGGATTCATGATAACGAGTGTTCTGTATTTTCTGCATTGGCATCTATGGTGGGTAGATTGATGTGGTGCCTTTGTTTTGGAGTTTCCATAGTTTCATATAAAGTTACTTGAAATCACCCTCCGCAGTCGATCTTGTCTCTAAATAGGGAAGAAGCTGCAATAGCAAAGGTACCCTCCATTGAAGCAATATTGGGGTGCTTCTTATGTGCATGAATCTTTGTGAAGGATGCTTTCAAAAATAAATTTATAATAATTTTTGTATATTTTTTCGTGTATGGACAACCCAAATTAAACTAGATGGATAAAGAACTACACATACATCTCATTAACGAAGAATGTGATAGTTCAGAGGATACAACGCATGAACAAAATCAAGAACTTGGAGAATATATTCTCGAAGCACCTGAGCAATTATAGCAAAAGGTACTAATACAATTTCAATCTCTCGTTGAAGCTGGAAACTTTTATAATGAATGTGCCAAATATTGTGGGTTTAGTACGCGAAAGGGTCATGCAAGAAAGTTTGAGCACGATAATGAATTAAGGGAGAAGACATGGGTGTGCGCAAAAGAAGGCAGTAGAGAAGAAATGGATCGAACATGCAGATAAGAAGAGGAGGCCTAAACAGGAGACAAGATATGGTTATCTTGCAAAATTGATTGTTGATAGAAAGAAGGATTCAGAGACTTGGACTGTGAAACAATTTATAGACAAACATAGTCACATTTGTATAACCCCAACTAAGTCTTATTGCCTATCGTCGTGTCACGTCACGAGATTTTAGCGGAAACAAGTCGGGAACATGAACAACCGACAAAGTAAGTCTTTAGCTAGCAAGACAATCATAGCGCCACATTCATTCATACAAAAGCATAAATAATGTACGCAACATCATAAGACCAAAAACGTTCAACTTTATTGAATAATTATCAGAGTTTACAACTGAACATTTACTCTCATGCCAACAAGACTCACTAGAGTCAAGAAAATAGAAAATTACATAGACATGATCAACTTCACTGTCTATTGCAGCGAATGATCCTAAATAAAAATAACAGACTCAAGTAGACCAACCATCTAGGGTTCTTCTCAATCTTCACTCGCTCTCGGAACCATCACTGGAATGATCCGACTCCGATTCACTAGAGCTTCCTGAAATGTTAGAAAAAGTAGGAAGTGAGCGCACTTGCCCAGTAGGTATCTTCGTGTCATCATGTCGGCATAGTTTACATGTTTAATATTTTAGCTCTAGAATGTGTAATAATGAAAGAAAGTGCGATAAATCATGCGGTAAAAATAATAGTAACAAGTAGCAAGACTAGTTGTAAAGTGTGATATGATGTTTCAAGAATATGCGAGCATGATCTAGTAAGAATATAAATTGGTCTTTCAATCAAGAATGTACTATCAATCACGAGAATGTACTATTTCATAACTTTAAGAAGGCTACGCACGAATATGTACTGTCATGTAACAAGTATGTAATGAGAATGTACTTTTCAAGGAAGCATATATAATTTCATGAATTACCTCGTGGAATCATCTAGTTTATAAAGAAAGTACTCCCAGCGCAATGCGACATCAATAATCATTATACCCCATGATTTTCAATATATTTCCGGCCCTCTGCCGTGGGGGCTAGACTGGAGCCCTTGGACAACCTCCGTGCCTGCACTTGCATCTTCAAGTTATAAATCTAGTTATTTCCACGAGAATGTCAATAAGTTCGGTCAAGAATGTTAAATTCAACAATGCCTTTAAGGCGATAGTAAGCAAGACAAGAACGTACCGGATTCTTTGAAAAGAGGTCAAGACAGAATTAATGGGACATTGTGCTATGGAAGGATTTCGGTAGCATAACGGCATCTTTCTTAATTTCATAGTTAATTGATGACTTAGTAGGTACTGTTTCAGATTTTAGACAGTCACAAGGTCGTCTGAGACTGCAAACAGAACACAATTATCCCTTCGGTCAGGCCTTCGGGTTGGACAAGTTTTGATAAAACGCGGTTGTAAGGAGACCACTATTTTGAGAAAGTGGTTCTGACCTAGCCGCTATCTACTAAGTAAAATCCAGAAACTTGATACAAGTTCAGGAAATCTAGGAAAAAGTATCAGAGAGTTCTGGAAAATCACAGAATCACGAAGTCCTCATCTAGTTTTGGGCTTTTAGGGTACAATCGGCTCGGCGTCCTAGTGGGAATCCCAGGCTCGCAGAGACTTACGGAGGCCTTGAAACAAGAATTCCTAGTTCGACATAAGGAATATCCGACGGAGAGGCGTTCAAGTTCAAGAGAGTGTTCCTATCAAGTGCAAGTGACTAATAGCGATCGTACCAGAGTACGGGCTATGTGTAAGTAACAATGACGGAAAGAATACGAGAGTGAATGTGTCAAAACCAAGATCGAGGTGTAAGAAGTTCCATTAAAAAGGATGAAAGTCCCTTTAGTACAAAACTATAGGGTTTTGTGAAATTAGCATCTGATAAAAATAAGCTTTTTAAAACATGATGGGGCATAAAACATAACCCTTTTAAAACATGTTATAACAGAAAACATAAACATAACGAAATATATCATAGATACCACTATTTATAATAGGAAAACATGAAGCTCGGTCTGGGTACTGTTTGGCATGAACAGTAGCCAAATCGCGGTTTCACCGCTGCCGCCATCTGTAGGCCGCGGTTGTCGGGCGACCGCTACTCAAGTCGCGACTTCTGTTAGACTGCTATTTGTCTGTCATCAAATAGAGGCAAATCTGGCCTTGCAAGGCCCTTTTCAATGGCAAATAAAGATGCAACTAGTAGAAAACTGAAAAGGGAATCATGCTATCACGTAAATAATGCATGAAAAGGCATGTAATCAACTAAAGTTATTATCTTTTCCTTTAATGTTGCATGGAAAGCATGAACTAGAAAGCCTATTGCGCGATCATGGAAAACTTAAAATACAATGTGCATGAAGCATGAAAATGAGAGAGAAGATAGGGCTTTTATTCCTAATATCAAGTTTAAGTTGAGGATGTGACAACCTACCTCTTGGGTTGATCCTAAACTTCAAATTGATCGTCAGAAGGGAACCGTTGTTCCTGCGCGTCCTGCGTTGAACCCGCTTCTTTCATGCTCTCTATCTCCTTGGTTGATTGTCCTCCTAACAAAAAAATTGGAGGGATGTTAGAAGATACGAAGGAGAACAATAAGTTCTAAAGATAGAACTTGAGAAGATGACGTTTTACCTCTGTTCTGCGCGATCCAAAACCTAGGGTTCGCGTTGGACCGTCTGGGTCCTATTTATAGAGAACGGCTTAGGGTTAGGGTTTTACTTCGAATTAGGATCCTTATTTGGTGTCAAGTCGATCTCCTAAGAGTCCTAGGTAAGTTTCCCTTCTAGATCACATCGAAATCTGGTCAAAAAGTGAATATAAATCCGAGTTTTTCGTGATTATCCACTTGCCGTTTTCATAACCAAATCGCGGTTGAGAGACGACTGCCTTCTTCAAGACGCGGTCGCACGATAGACCGCGACCTCGTCTGATATTTTTGAAATTTAGTTTTTTATTCCAACTCCACTTCTAATTTCCCTATTTTCCTTAATTTGACTAGGGAGCTTTACCCTCTTACGTTTCTAGGGTTTGGACTTGGGCCAAAAGGCTCAAATTTAGGTTTTAAGACCTTTTTAAAATGGGCTTAATTATCTAGTTAATAGTTGGGCCTTTAATCAAAGGTTTTAACTTATTAATTCATTATTTAACCCATTAAGTTTTTAAGCTTATTAAAACACTTAAATAAATCTATTTAAATTTCTAAAATTTTCATAAATTGCCAAGGGTGTTACACCCTCCCCCACTTAAAAAGAATTTGGTCCCCAAATTCATTGCATGAGATTATGGAGGTGCGTTTCACTTATAGTTAAATAGCTCTGGAAATTTTCTGTGCATTGCTTCTTCCGTTTCCCATGTAAGTTCTTGCTTCAGGCATTTATTCCACTAGACCTTTACCATGGGAATGGTCTTGTTTCTCAACTGACGTACCTGACGATCAAGTATTTTATGTGACTTTTGCTCGTACGTCAGGTCCTTCTGTATCACAAGATCGTCATGACTTATAATATGATATGGGTCATAAATGTACCTTTTTAGCATTGAGACGTGGAATACGTCATGTACTTCAAATAATTGAGGTGGCAAAGTTATCCGATAGGTGACTTCGCCAGCCCTTTCTAGAACTTTAAAAGGGCCAATAAATCTCGGAGTAAGTTTGTCCTTGATGCCGAATCTTCTGATTCCATGACCTAGGGAAACCTTGAGGAACACATGGTCTCCAATTTGAAATTCCAAGTCTTTTCTTCTGATGTCAGCGTATGCCTTTTGTCTTGATTGCGCCATCTGAAGCCCTTCTTTGATAATTTGTACCTTCTTTGTCGTACTCCTGACTAGTTCCAAGCCTAGAAGTTCTTTCTCTTCGACTTCATTCCAGCAAATTGGCGAATGAAAACTCCTTCCATACAATGCCTCGAACGGTGCCATTTGAATGCTAGCTTGATAGTTGTTATTGTAGACGAACTCGAATAGAGATAAATGGCCGTGCCAACTTCCACCAAAATCTATAACACAAGTCCTCAACATATCTTCCACCACTTGGTTTGTTCTTTCCATCTGGCCATCCGTCTGGGGGTGAAATGCTGTGCGGAAATTTAGTCTTGTCCCCAAAGAATGTTGCAGACCTTTCCAGAAATGTGACGTTCATAAGCGCTCATTGGTCTATACTTATTCATATCACACACATCGCTTTTGGGCTTTAATGAAGTTAATTATGCAATTTTACATGATAATCTCGGTCTTACACAAAATGGAGAATTTTCTATAATTAATGGGACTCGAGACATTTTTAAAATAAGAGAATTGCATAATTAAATTTTAATGAAATCATAAGAATTTTTCTCAAATTTAGTTTCTACAAAATTCATTTTTAATGAACTAAATGGGAGGACAAATGATAAAACATATATTCATCACTCAAACTTATTTTTTTGAGGGGCTTGGACATAATTTTTTTCATTTTCCTTCAACTTTGTGAACAGTGGCTCCCCCTCTCTTGCGGCAGCGGCACGTCCCCCTCATGCATGTGCAGATCCCGTGACTGCTCTCCTCTAGGCGACAGGCGTTCACATGCGGCAGTAGGGGCATGCAGGCATAGCAGCTATCAGCTCCAGCAGTGCATGGGGAGCCGGCGAGCATAGCTGGCGTGTGCAGGCACTGGCATGCACGGCAGTAGGCTTCGATCACTGAGCAGTTACATGGGGAGCCGGCGAGCACAGCAGGCGGAGCAGGTGCATGCAGGCACGGCAGCCTACGACAGACAATCGTAGGTGAGCAGGCGTTGCTTGAGTTCCTATATAACCCGGTGTTCCCCCCTCTTTGGGCAGCTTCTTCTCCCCTTTCACTCTCCCCGTAACTCTTCTCCTCCCTCCCCACCTCGTAGACTTCTTCTTCTCCTCTTCTCCTTCTGCTCCTCCCCTCTTCTCCTGTCTTCTCCCCCCTTCACTCTAGCCAGGTCAGGCACCCCTGTTTGGAACAAGGGCATTGCAGCCCCTTCACTCGCCGGTCTCCCCCGTTCTTTGCTCCGCCAGCCATTCCCTCCTCCTGCCGCCCCCTCTCCGCAGCTCTCTCTCTGCTTCTCTCTGCACTCCCTCCCGCTCTCTACTCTCCTTCTCTCTACCTCTCTCTTCGCACACACACGCACACACGCACCATCAGTGGTTCCCTCCTTCACACCTCTCCCTCTCTCGTAGCCCTCTCCCTTCTATGTCTCCCTCTTCCTTCCCACACGCACCGCCGGCGGCCCAGTCACCTTCTCATCTCCCCCTCTCTCCTTCGATCCCTCTCCCTCTAACTCTCAATCCCTCTTCTCTCCTTCATACCCCTCTTCTGTCTCCTCTCTTCTCCCCCCTCCCACTTTCGTCTTGCATCCCCTCTCTATCCGTTCCCTCTCTCTTTCTCTCTCTCGAACTCACACGCGCGCACACACACACACACTCGCATCTCACCATCCCCCCTCTCCTTCGCATCTGTCTCGCCCTCTCTTTCTCTCTATAACTCACATACACACCACCGCCGGCCTCCGTCTCTTCTCCCCTTCGCCCTCCCACTCGCTATTCTCTCCCTCTGTCTCTCACCTTCCCACACACTCACGCACACACTCATCGATTATATTTTTTTATTTTTTTCTCACCACCACCTATTTATCTCTCTCTCTTCTTATTTTCTATTTCTTTTTTAAATCTATCTCTCTAAAGAATCCCTCCCTCACGGTGACGTCTTCGAGATTGGGCGTCACTCAAAGGCTCAAGAGTGTGGACGTCGACGTCTTCATCTCCCCGGCTACATCCCCTCCCTAGTTCTTTAATTTTCAGTTTTAGTTAGATTTTATTTTGAGTATTGTACTTTTTATTTTCTTGAACTTCTACACATTGTAAGCATCATATTTTGAGCATCAAAAAATAGTGGGTGTGATTGTCTCTCTAGAGTTTTGGTTCTCTCTCTCTCTCTCTCCCCTTTATCCCTCCATGCTTCTTTAAATATATTTTCATCTTGTGCAATTTTAATTGTTTCCCGTCAAAGAAAAAAATCATTTCAACAACCTTTTTTTCTTAGAAAAAATATAAGATTTTCAACCTTAAAAATCTAGCCTCCTCGTGGGATCGACCTGTATTCTCCACTATACTCAAAATATTAATTTTATTGTGTGAGTACAAAATTTTTGAAATTGAGTGCGTGGTGCTTTTAACGACGAGCATTCGCGTCCCATAAATTTTTGACGCCATTACTGCAGAAGCTTACGATTTTTGAGTTGAAAAATTTATTTCTCTTGTATATATATTAGTACTAATCTATCTTATTTTTCTTGTTTTTGCAGAAAAACAAAAAAGGAAGAAAAAAATCAAACCTGAAAATTAAAAAAAATCTGTGAGAAAAATCTATCGCATAAAGTTGAAGCGTAGGTACAAGGGACAGAATCCAGAAATTCCAGAGAAAATAACTGTTGCAGAAGGTCACAAGTGTTGCGAAAGGTCAGGAAATCAAAAAAAAAAAAAGTAAAAAAATTCAGAAACATTCAGAGGTAAGTTCTCCTTCCTTTCCTTAGTCTTTGAATTGAGTCATTTATATATATATATAAAGAACTGTTGAGTCTCTCCAAGTGATTTTGATGATAACAAAACCCTGGACTTGGTTTCCATCTTGTGTCGTGCCTAAGTGTAAGCATTGAACGTGTTTAAGGCTAATTTTTGTCATGTCGAATGCTCATATGTTTAAAGCTTTCAAAATGCATAAACCAAGTTCAAATGAACTTCAAATCAATGTAAACATATGCTCAATCCAAGGCCTGATTATATGGATATGATCTCTTGGGCTAATGAGTTATTTTTGCAGGCAAAGCAGACTTCGGTCGACCAATGAAGACATTTCGGTCGACCAACGTTTCCAGGTTTTAGAACTCTAGAATGTTACAGAGTTCGGTCGACCGATGGCGCCAGTTCGGTCGACCGATTCTCCCAGCACTGAAAAGTTACAGAGTTCTCAGAGTTTGATCGACCGACCGGACATTTCAGTCGACTGAACCCTTCGAAGCCCCTTTTGTTGACTTTGTTTCTCCAACGTGTTCAAATCCTCCGGTCGATCGACCGAACCCTTTGAAGCCCCTTTTGTTGACTTTGTTTCTCCAACGTGTTCAAAGCCTCTCTTTAGGACTTTTGAGTCCCAAAGCCTTCCAACATGCCTGAAAATGTGGATCTATGTCTTGGCCTGTCCCTTGACCAAACCAAGTGTTATAAAAACATCTCTTTGGGCCAAGGAACCCTAATGATGCAAGGAGAAAAAGGGAAGGCTATCAAGGGAGAAAGAAAGCTCTGCAAGCACTGCGTGAACAGTACTCCATCCAAGGATTTTTCATCCAACTCCAAGCCTTTCAAGTTCAATCTGAAGCCAATCAACATCAAATCAAGTGAAGAAGCAAGCCTTGTTCAACATCTGCATCATATACTCAAGGGGAGCCTAAATCAGAAGTCTTTCTTTCGTGTTTCATTTTCTAAAGTGTCTTGAGCTTCAAGTTTATGTTCCTTGTAATTTGAAAACATCCATGTGTGTGTGGATCGACTCAGATCCGTGGTTGTGTGTGTTGTTCTGTTCAGATCCGTGTGTGTGCGTGGATCTCTTCAGATCTGCGTGTGTGTGCGGATCTATCCAGATCTGGGTGTTCGTGAGTGTAGAGTGCTGCGTCTGTTGTAGCGTGTGTGTGTTGTTGATCCGATCGTTGGATCGTGTTGGAGACTCCGTCTCTGTGTGTGTGTGTTGGGACGTGTCCCTGTGTGTGTGCAGACGTCGTCCTATGTGTGTACTAGAGCTAGGCTCCGTGTTGGGGATTCATCCCCGTGCTGGTTTCCAACAATGGAGACTCACCGGGTTTTGGTGAGGGGTGGACGTAGGTTACCGTCGTTGCATCCGAACCACCTTAAAAATCTTTGTGCCTTGTGGTTTGAGCTGTGTGGTTTGGTCCATTTCTTCTACCTCCATTCTGTGTGATTGTACGTATATATTGTCTCCTCCGTGTTGTATCTTTCAGATTTAGCAAATCGGTTATTGTGAGTGACTGATCTTGATAGATCTAATATGAGATTTAACAAATCTGAATTTCTAATTGCTACTTTATCACATCTGTTTTAAATCGAGTCAAAGTTTCTTAAAATTTAGAATCACCTAATTCACCCCCTCTCTTGGGTGTCATTGATCGCAGGACTTCAATTGGTATCAGAGCTAAGACTCTACTTTTCATAGATCTAACGATCTAGAGAAAGATCCAGATCAATGGCTACCACCATGTTCACCATGAATTCTCAACCTGTGTTTGATAGTTCTAACTTCGATTTGTGGTTAGGAAGAATGTGCAGCCTAGTCAACTCATACGACCCTAAGCTATGGATGCTTATTTCTCATGGTCCTTATGAGTTGCCTGAAGATGAATCAGTCTGGACTGCAGATTATGAGTTCAAACATGATCAAAATTGCTTGGTTCTAAGTTTTCTCACTACCGCAGTTAATGCTAATAGTTTTCCCTTTGTCTTTAACTGCAGCTCTACAAAGGACATACTGGATGGCTTAGTCGGCTTCCATGAAGAGAATGAGAACAAATGTCTTATGGCAGGTATGAGTGATCACAGTTGTGATCGGCAGAATGGATCACCCTCGGAGGTGAAATCAGATTCTGAAAATATATCTCTTGATAAGCTATTGGATGCATATAGTGAGCTTGCAAGTAAAAATAAGAAGCTAAAATCTGAGAATAAAAAATTTAAAAAGAAGGTAGAACAAAATAACTGTGATTCCTCCTGTAAAAAATACTCACATTTAGAGGAATTGATTGAGGCTCATGTGTTCGACATTGAATTTCATAAAGATCAAATTTTCTCCTTAAGAAATGAAAATAAAGAGCTGAAAGAAAAAGTAAATTCAATGGCCAATGATCAAACCTTGATAAATGAACTCATTCGTGATGAGAAGCTTATGAAAGAAAATGAGAACCTGAAGGAACTAAACATAACCATATCAGAAAGATTGTTGCCTTTAGAAAAAGGAAAATTTGTGGCTATAAGTGATTGTGAAGATGTGGATGGATTAAAACAAGAAGTTGATTGCCTCAAGAATACCAATGCAGTGTTGAATATCAGTCTTGCTAATTGTGAAGAAGAACTTGCTGGTGTTGAATTACAAATTACATCTTTAGATAGTGAAATCCAGGACTTAAATAATTCACTGTCTAAATTTGTGGATGGAAAGGATAATTTGGATAAACTTTTGGGCATGAAAATTAATTTTCAAAGGGAAGGGCTTGGCTATAATCCTGTTAAGAAGAAGTCTTTTGAGAACAAGGTATATACTTCTTTTGTTCAAAGTTCAATTATACTAGTATCTTAATTTCACCCCCAAAGCAGTCTTCTATCCAAAAGATTCAAAAAGAAAATAAAAATCAGAAAATCAATCTACTTCAAAAACCTAAAAATGCCGCTAGCACCACTGTGCATGTTAAACACACTCCTGCAACATACACACATGCACCTAGAAAGAAAATGTAATGCTTTTATTGTGAAAAACATGGTCATGTGATGCATGATTATTTTATCATGAGAAATGATGATTTAAGAGCACGCAAGAATAGAATGAACAATGGAAAAGGCAAGGGCAGGTCAACGCACCCCAAGGCTAGACAACAATTCATGAAGAAAAAGGATTGGGCAAGTCGACACTACCAACCTATGGTGTCGACACATCCTGTGTTTCCGACCCATTATCCTCAGCAAAATCCAAGGGCAGGTCGATCTGAGATCTCTAATGTGTTTAACACACCCCCTTGCCAATTGGAAACAACATTGGAACAGAAAGTCACATGCTTCAAATAATCTTCATACTTTTAAGTATTCAAAGTAATGTTGTCAGTACTGTGGTAAATCTGGGTATAACATGCATGATTATTTTCTGATGAAAAATGATAATTTGAATGTTGTCAAAAAGTGGAAGCTACGTGCCAAGAGTGCTAACCCACAAGGACTCAAGATGGCTTGGGTACCTAAGAATGTAAAATGAGAAATCTATTTTGTAAGCGTGCCTTGGGAATATGAAGCGTGAAATATGTTTTCAGTCAAGAAGGTAAGGCACACGGGCCAAGCGATATAAGTCAGGTTAAAAGAAAAATTAAAAATTAAAATTTAAACACTTAGGTGATATCCCTCTCACTTCTCTAAAAAATGTGCTATGTCTTGATTTACTTTGTGCTGAATCTTATGTGATAATGCATATGTTTGTACATGCATTCCATCCATAGTTGTTTGCATATCTTTGTGTATATCACTTGTCATATAGCATCTTGTTGAAGGGGAGCTTGAAAATTTTCAAATCAAATTTTCACTGCATACATTGAGATGTTTGCACATGTTTTCATATATTGTCATGCACAAAAGCGAAAGAATATATTTTCAATCTAGAATGAATTCATGTCATCATGCATTACAATCTTCCTGCCTTCATCACATCAATGACTGCATGGTATATCAAATAGTGACATGTGGAAGGGCAGGTTAAGCATGTCTGGAAACTATCACTATGCGTGATGTGATCTTCAGATCTAAGTTCTCCGTCAGGTACCATGAGTCAATCATTCATAGGCTGCATATGGAATTAAAATTTCACTGAATATTTCAGACTCTTGCACACATTAAGGGGGAGGTGTCAGCTCAGTCATGTGAATTTGAGGCCTCGGCTTATTTCTAGGGAAATAACCTCTATGCATTTGTTATTACATCAAGATTAGATCAATCTGAATTGTCACTAACAAATCAAATCATTTCAATCTTGGATGCAATTTACACTCCCAAAATCCAAGTGATGTTGGGCCAGCTATGGCCAAGTTTGAATCAACTTAAGGAATATTTTGCGAGGATGAAGATGATGAGAATTCCCTCAATTGCTACCAGGAGATGGGTAGTGATTTTGATGAGTCTCCTGTACCGGTTGTTAGATTTGAAGCAGTCCGGACTCTCCTGTCCTATGCTTGCTCACTGAATTTTAAATTATTTTAAATGGATGTTAAATATGCCTTTCTTTATGGGTACATCCAAGAGGATGTTTTTGTAGAACAACCTCCAGGTTTTGAAGATCAAAACATCCACAATATGTATACAAGCTGCAGAAAGCCTTGTACGGACTAAAGCAAGCACCAAGGGCATGGTATGAAAGGCTCACCTCATTTTTGCTTGAAAACGGATTCAAGAGAGGTAAGGTTGACCAAACACTCTTCACGAGAAAATCAGGTAAAGACATATTAGTAGTTCAAGTATATGCTGATGATATAATCTTTGGAGCTACTAATAATGTCTTATGTGATGAGTTTGCACAGATAATACAGGGCGAATTTGAAATGAGTCTCATGGGTGAACTTACATTTTCCCTTGGGTTGTAGGTGAAGCAAACATCTGAAGACGTTTTTATAAATCAAGCCAAGTACACCTTGGAGCTGTTAAAGAAATACGGGATGGCAGAAGCAAAACCCATGTCAACTCTGATAGCCACAACTACGAAGTTAGATAAAGATGAAAAGGGTAAAACAGTAGATCCTACACTATTTTGAGGTATGATTGGATCAGTACTGTACTTAATAGCATGCCGTCCTAACATCCAGTACAACGTATGTCTATGTGCTCATTTTCAGTCATATCATAAAGAATCTCGTTTGTTGGCTGTTAAACGGATTTTTTGATATTTAATTGGCACAGTAGACTTTGACTTATGATTTCCCATCGGTAGCTCATTTGATTTGATTGTATACACCGATGCGGATTATGCTGGATGCATTGTTGATTACAAAGTACTAGTGGGTACTGTCAATTTCTTGGTGGGTGCTTAGTTTCGTGGGCCTCCAAAAAATAATATTCAGTAGCTCTCTCAACAGTCGAGGCTGCATATGTAGCTGATGGAAGCTGTGGAGCCCAAGTACTTTTGATCAAAAATAAATTCCTTGATTTGAATGTTGAAATGAAATGTGTTTCAATTTTGTGTGACAATACCAGTGCAATTAACTTGTCAAAAAATCCTGTACAACATTCTAGAACAAAGCACATTGACATTCAACATCATTTTTTGAGAGATCATGTAGGAAAAGGGGTCTTTGAATTGGAATTCATTGACACACACAATCAGTTAAGTGATATCTTCACAAAACCCCTAAACTAGGAACAATTCAGCAAAATAAGAAGAGAACTTGGCACATGCAAGGGTGAGAGCATACACACCTAGGTCTGCACTAGGTTAAGTGTTGCATATGTATAACAGTCAGAGGCATGAAGGGTAGATTGTGTGAAAAACATGCATATCCTATCTGATTTTGTGCTTGACTGTATTTATGTATATATATATACCCCCTCCTTGAGAAACTTCTAAGACCAAATATTTCTTGCTAAATAAATGTGGATCTTAAGACCTGAGGATCAGAGGCAGTCACTGAGAGGGAGTTTTAGAAAAACTCCTAAAGCAGTTGTCTCAAAAGGGTCACCCATTCCCTCTCTTCACAATCACGAAGGGGGACAAGTGAAGTTTGAAAACAAAAAGATTACACAAAAAAAGGGACAAGGGTTGTATGAATCAAAAAAAAAGAGGAAAAAGAAAGTTGAAGGAGTTGATAAAAAAATGATGAAATTAGGGCTAGGCCAACCATTTCGATCGACCGACGCCCAGGTTCGGTCGACCAAAACCGGCGAATCGGGTCGGCCAAACCGTGTCCAAACTCCTTCTTAAATGGGTTTTCACCTCATTTCTCTCACTCTCTCACACCCATTCACCCTCATACCCTCTACTCAAACCCTAGAACACTCATTCTTCTCATTTCCACCCCCAAAACCTCCTCTTTCTTCCATCCGCACAAGATCCAGCGTATTCGTCATCGTTTCAGGACAAAATCTCCGCGGCAGCTTGTGAGACCTTGTAGCCATTCCTTGAGCTCCAGATTGTGGAGAAAGGTTCTTCCACCGTCTCTTGTGTGTCCTCCGGTCTCCATCTTCTCCCATGAGAAAGGTTAGCAAATCCAAGGGTTTCCACCTAGATTTCCTGTTTAGATGGCGCCTAGACGAAGTTCTCAAAGGCTTACCCAGGGGGAATCCAGTGCCCGGAGAAATGAGGAATGAGCTCCTCCACCACAGCGGCCAGCCGCACCTCCAAGGGCACCACCGATCTAGGAACGGTCGATTCTCGACCCCCGTTTGGTTGATGTTGATGAAGTGAATGAATTATTTCTAGATTTCAGTGCTATATTTAAAATACAAGATGGGTGGATTGATTTTATTACCAGATACTCCAGGTATTATCCTAGTCTTGTCCAAGAATTTTATGGGCACCTGGATATGAGGAATGACCGTTTGTATACGGTTGTCAAAGGAGTCAAAATTACAATCAATCTAGAGTTATTTGATCGCGCCCTAGGAGTGTCCGCTAGGGGCACTGATATGATTTTTGGTCATGGTTCTGTTGAGGACACTTTTCTACTCATGACCTGTAGTGAATACATTCATGGAGTTAGTAACCTGATCAAGCTGAATGCCGACTATTTTCTACCACTGCAGCGGATTATACACCATATGTTTACCACTCTTATCTGTCCTAAAGGGGGCAGCAGGGATGAGGTTAATGAAGTGCATAAATTTCTGTTCTACCAAGTTATGAGCGAGAATCGAATCAACATGGGATGTTTGATGACGGACTTGATAGGGTCATGTCATACACAAAGAAGGCGATCCTTGCCTTATGCCTCACAGTTGACAGGGGTGTTTCTTCATGCTGGAGTTGGCTTGGCCGGCGAGGTGTCTATTCCAGTGGGATAGGATGATATATATAATAAACACAAGTTGTTCTTCGACTTTGGGTACTATAGGGATCCTGATAAAGAGTTACACAGAGATGTGAGAATTTATTGCGAAGAATCTGAAGATGAGGAAGCATAAGAGCCACAGTAGCAGCAGGCTCAAGCACTACCCCCGCCTCCAGTTCAGGTAGAGGAGCAGCCTCCTCCACCTCCTCCTCCACATGTAGATCAGGACTTGCCACCTCCACCACAGTTTCATTATGGGGAGTCCTCCACTCAGGGTGCCGGACAACCCTCTTGGGTAGATTATGAGACTTCTGATAGGCATTTTTTGGACTGGAAACTCGTGTGGATGCCCTTGGGGTGCAAGTCTTGGACCACAACACTTTCATGTTTTAGGCCATGCATCATTTATGATAGAATTCTTCTTGTTGTTTAATTTTTGTTAATTGCATTGTTGAAGAATGCGGGGGGCAAGGTGAGATCTCTAACTTTCCTAAAAACATGCTCATGCATTTCCATGCTTACATAGAACCTCTTGTTTGAACTTTGTTTGTTGCATATCATTTTAAAATATCTTAAGGGCATTACTCATAATCACATAAGGTGGGGATTTGATCACCCTTCCTTGGCCCACAAATCACAATCTCCTATATCTTTACATCACCTAGACCCTAATAAAAATCAGTAGACATTGACCCTAGGATCACACTGTGATTAGGTGCGGCTCGAGTCTATGATCTTCTTTTGGAAATTGGTGTCTAAGATTAGAGATCAATGGCAAACGTCATAAGCGGGCAAGTGGTTTTTAATTAGGACCTTGCGAAAGCAAGAGGAGGGTCTCACTACCCCACCTCTTACCTGGCCAACTGCCAAAGTTAAAAGTGGACTTAGGTTGTATCTAGCCTCCTTGTGAAACCCAACTTTTAAGTCTATGGAACACATAGGTGTCTTAGGTTAATTGTGTGACCACTTGTTTGTGTTTGTAAAAAGTAAAAAAAGAAAAAAATCATCATAAAAAAAATCTCTCTTATCTCTCCCTTCGTCCTATTTTATGCAAGGTAGAAGATCTTAACATCCAAACCTACTAGGATCCATTCAAGAAATAGAGAGAGTCTTGTACCTAAGAAACGATCTCTAACAAGAACCCACAGCCAAAAATCAAGGACCTCACCACCAAAACCTAATGGCCGAAAATCCTGACCCTCCTGTAGACACGCCAAAATTGGCGTTACTGTGAGTGTATCTCATATTACCTTATAATGCCCTAATTTGACCCTCAAATTAACTTTATTTGAGTGGTTTTTTCCACTTTTCTTGGATTTCTCCCCTTTTTCTCCCTTTTCTTATTTTCCCCTATTTTTTTTAGATTTTCTGGGTATTTGTCTCATTTTTTTTAGATTTTTCAAGAATTAACGGCGCGAGGGGGCGTCATTTATTTTTAATAAAATAAAATAAAATAAAAATAAAAATGACGCCTCTTTGAAGAGGCATCCGTTCTTTATCTTTTTCTATTTTTCTGGATTTTTCTGAGAATTTTTCAGATTTTTTAGAATTGACGACATGTAAAGGGGCGTTGTTTTGATTTAAATTAAATAAAAAATGAAAAATGGGAAATGACTACGTTCCAAATGTCGTCAATTTCAATTTGAAATATTTTAATATTATTTCTCGCCCTCTTTCAGGGGTGATTTGGTGGCCTTCCGGATGTCAGAAAAATACGAAAAAATAGTAATTGGAATCATCACAGTTAGATGCACGTCCACCTAAAAAATGGAAAAATAATAATGAGAAATTAAAAATAGCCCTATTTTGCATATTTTAGAATAACGTCTCTCACTCGGGCGTCATTTCAATTGACGCCCGAACTTGCGGTCGTCATTTCCTTTGGCTTTTTTTATTATTTTTGATTCACGACGGGGTGCACGTCGTCATTTTAAATTGACGTCCATAGTCAGGTCGTCATTTTCATTGCCATATTTTGAGATTTTAAATCCGACCGAAATTCGTATTAAATTCTAAATAGCGCCCCTCTGCAAGTCGTCAATTCCTTAAATGACGACGCCTCCTCGGGCGTCATTTTAAAAAGTGATAGTTTATCCGGTCGTCAATTCTTGTTGAATTCCGAATTTTCTCAGACACTCTTCTTTCCTCATTTTGAGCCCATTTTCACTTCGGAAAGGACCCCAATGACTTTCCATGACTGGAGGAACTCCTTCCAATATTTATCTCTTGCTAAAATCAATTATCCTAATTATTTTTGGAATTAAAACTCTAATCTTCCCTATAAATAGAGCCCATGCGGCTCATGCTGAGGGAGGCCGAATTCGATTAAGAGGGGAGGTGCTGCCGTGTGTTGATTAAAGGGGGAAGCTCTCCTGCACTTCACCGCTTCATCCGACAGAGTCTTCCTCCCGAGCGTTGATCTATTGCCAGGAACATCCACAGGCTTTCCTAACTTTTCTTAAACTTTTCTCTACTCTTCTTACTGCATCTGCATGCATCATTTTTATTCTGTTACTTCACCTTCTCAACTACGCTCAGCCTCCTCCAGTGCAACACTTGCACTTATTTTATTTTTTTATATATCATTCATCATATTATATCCTTCCCTTTGCATTGGGGTTTAAAAGGGCAACACCCACAATGTGTGTTCTAGTCCATATTTTTCATGTTTATATTCATATTGTGGATTTGATACTCACCATGGTTCTAATTCCAATCTTTTTATTGGTTGTTGTCTTTGATCTTTGCAAGGGTAATCAACAAGAGGAACTCTCTTCATCGGCCGGTCGATCGGAAGAGAAGGTGCACTCACAATCTCCCCCGCATCCTTTTGAGGTATTTATATTCGCGATCCCTCCATATTGTTATTGTTTATATCCTTTGAGGCCCTCGCGTCTCTGGTGATCACACATTCCCCTTAGTATCATTGCATGCTTCCCTTTTCTCTCTCTTTTCCCATTCTTCTTTCCTTCTTTTTTTCCTTTTAATTGTTCTAAGTGGATTTCTTAGAATCTACAAATTGACGATCACGGTGGGACACCTTTTATTTTTCTTTTGATTACCCTTCCCCTTGGACACCCACGTGTGCCATCTCCCCTTTTGCACTCACGGTGCACCTCCTTTTATGCTCCACGTAGCACTCTCCCTATGTGATTGGTTAGTTTGATAGATTTTTAGAAATTCCATTTATCCATCTCTTAAAAAAAATGATGAGCATGCTATATCCCCTTTCATGTTTTTATTGATTGCCATGATTCTTATACTGTGATTGTGAGTGTTTTCCTTCCTGTTGGTATTTTCGTCACTGTTTGAGCTTTCTGGCCCTTGGAGAGGAATTAGCGCCCTTCACAGAGGTGTCATTTCAGCATATAGCGACCGTTTGAACAGGCGTCGCTTCCATTTTATTAGCAAGATTTTTTTTCATCATTTTATAATTAACGCCTCTCACAGAGGCGTCATTTTCCAGTATAACGCCTCATACCAAGGCGTCATTTTCTTTGACATTACATTCTGACGCCCCTGTCAGAGGCGTCTTTCACTCGTACAGCGCCTTACTGGAAGGCATCATTTTGATTCATGTTGATTACTGCTATTTGACGTCCCTGTGCACAGGCGTCCATTCTAGATACATCGCCTCACCTTAAGGCGCAATTTTACTCTGCTTGCACTATTCACAGTGATTAGCGACTGACACTCAGGCGCTGCTTCTTGATATAGCGACCTTTCCCAGGTCGTCATTTTGTTCTGTGATGTTCATGCTGATACTGTCTGCTTGATATTGCCTGCTTGCATTCATCTTTGTATTTGGTTTGGGAGACCTCCTCTCCCCACACTTTTAGGAGTCACACCCCCCTCTTGGTGAAGGAAGGACCCTCCTTTGAACATTTCATCTTATTGGACCGGAAATTCCTAAACCAAGCCTCCATAAGTCCCCGCACCCATGGATTCCCTCACGGACACCGGGCAGGTTGTACCTTTGAAGTCCCGGGTTTAGTTGGCCTATGCATGGTGAGAGAGTGTTCTTAGTTGGCATCGAAGTAAACTTACATTGAAACTAGGTTCCTCCCTTGTGTGAATCACTCCGAAGTTTGTTAAAAGTCATTAATTCACCAAGGTTCAAATAAATAAAAATCAACGGTAATCATTCCAACTCGTGTGCTTCTTTGCAAATTGTTTTGCTTGAACTTTGATTGCATAATGGCTTACCTTGATAGATAAAATAACATGTTTAATCTTAATTATGTTCATGAGGATGCACAACCTAGCATATCATATAATCCTCAATTCCATAATTCTCACCACAATCATTCTAGGAGACCACGCCCTCATTCTTATGGTGTTGCCCGACCCATTGGCAATGTCCAATCTCATGGTCCCTTGCCTCAATCACGAGCCACTACCCCCTCGGGACCGTCTTCTCCCAACGACGAGAAGGTCTCTCAATTCATCCGTGTATTGGATCATCTCACCCCTCAACAAATCCAAGCCCTTAAGGCTATTGTTGAGGGCACATCTCTCCTCATCCTCCTCCGTCCACACCTACTCCTATTCGGGTGGCCCATCACCCGCCTCCTTCATCCACACCTACTCTTATTCGGGTGGCCCATCACCCGCCTCCTTCATCGACACATACTCCTATTAGAGTGGCCCATCACCCGCCTCCTTCTATTTCTCATCCTTCACGGCCCCGAGGTCCATTTATTCCTTGTAATCCGGCCCGTCCGGGTCCTTTAGCGGGTCATCCTATTAACCCTCCTCCACAGCCGTCATATCAAGCCACCCCTCCAAGGCAATCATGCCAACCTTCCAATGTTCATGCTACACCCCTCCAGCAAAGTATCTTTGATAGAATTGCTTCCATGGAGGAACAACTTAAGAGGCTCACCAGCCCGCGGCCCGCTCCTCCTCCATCTCAAGTCAATCCTCTTCATGATTTCATGAATAACATCGCTAAGTTAGAAAAAGATTGGAAGGAGATAAGAGAGAATGGCATCAATAACACGTGTGAGTAAGATAACAAAAATCAAGTGGACGTCGTTCACCCTCCACTCATCCACCCTGCTCATTTATCTGGCCCTCCGTCTCCACCTTCACATTTACCTCCACAGAATTTTCCACAATATCATGACCATCTGCCTCCACTTTCACATGATCCTCCACAAAATCCTCCACCACCTATTATTATGCCTCCACCACGGTGTCCACTTGATGTTTTTGATGAAGATGAAGATTTGGAGACGGCACGAAATGTTGAAGTTCCACAGGCACCCCTTTCAAGTTTCCTTTGTTTCCCACTCCCTCCATTGCCACCCGATGAACCCCTTGCTCAGGATGAAGCCACTATCCCCATTTATGAGACCAATTGGTACTATGATGATGGGTCGATACTCCAGTCACCCACACCGGTGCATCATGCACCTTCCCCTGTACCTAATACTTCTCGCAGCATCCGACGCTTCCTACGCACCAAACCCTCTCCTTTTACACCTTCGACCTCTACTCCATCGGCCTCCGCCGAACCTCCACTAATCTCCACTCCACTAACTCCCGCCAAGCCATCCAAGCTTATCTTCACTCCACCGGCCTCCGCCAAGCCTTCCACTAAACCTCCACCCAATCCACCATTAGCCTCTACCCCATCGGCTTCCACCGAGCCCACCATCGAACCTTCCCCAATTAACCTTCCATCACCGCCACCTCGGCCCTCCATTATCCCTTTAACACCAAAACCCACTTTGCTTGTTCCTTCACCCTTACCCATGGCTAGTCCTAAGCAGGATCCACCCTTTTTTGCACTCGAGCCAACCCCGACTACTTCTGGGCAAAGGGAGAAGCTCGACGTGTTTGAACCTCTATTTCCACTCACCCCTTCTCCAACACCTTCCATTACACCTCCACCATCCATGAGGCCTTCTGCCTCCGCTTCCTCTACCACTCAGAATAGGAGTGCTTTTGCAAGTACTTGTGTCGAAGATGGTCAAGAGCCGGGCAAGAAGGATTTGGCCACGGCCATGCTATTCAAGATGCAAGAATTTATCTGCCGGATGCCGATCCGTGTTGTCGTGCCGAGCATGTTTGAAGAGGCTGAGTTCCCGCCACTGCTCACCAGAAGAGAATGTCAAGCGTTGATGCCGCCCAAGGGCCGGGCAGGGCACCCCTTGTTCCAACTTTCCAATCTTGAACCCATTCTTCCATACAAGGGGTGAATGCCTATTCTGTTCAACATTCTTTATATGTCGCAATCCCTGGGCATGGCGGTGCTTCCTATCCCAAGTCTTCAACTCCCTCGCACTATTGCTTTTCACTCTCCAAGGGAGTTGTCATTCATTATCGAAGCTTCATCATGGGCTCTTGCTTTATCCATTGGGCCAATTGGCTATACACTTTCACTGCCATGGAGGGGTGGTTATCTTGATGCTAAGGAGCCTTCCACTATTCTATCCACCTTCCATTCAACTCCACCCATATTTCTGTCTATCACCGATTCTTCATGGGCCACTCCAGGGGTAAGGAGGAGGATCTCATCCTCTCGCCCTTCATGTTCTTTACATTCTTTGCATTTCATGCATTCATGGCATCTGTTACATTGCATCCACATACATTTGCACTTCTTCCTTCCCGGGTTTCCAAACCCGTATCTTCCCCGCCTTTCGGAACCTCCAGATCCCCCACATTTCCTATATCTTCCGCCTCTATCTTCGGGATCTCCAGGTCCCTTTACACTCACCGGGCATTGTGCCCCCTCTGATCTTCCCTCAGGGCATCGCGCCCCTTTCCAACTATTGCATCCAGGCTCCCCGAATTTCTCTCTTGTCTCCCTGGGGCATCACACCCCATGGTGCTTCATTCCTCCGGAACCTCCGGATCCTTCATCCTCTTCTGATCCACTCCCCCCGGGGCATCGTGTCCTTCCATGTTTCTCCTCCCTAATTCTCCCGGGGCATCGCGCCCCCTTTCCTGCTATTTCCCTGGAACCTCCAGGTGTTTTATCCCTCCTTTTAGGCATGACGCCCTTTCTAATTCCACTCCTCCGGAACCTCCGGACTTTCTCCTTGGGCATCGCGTCCCATGGTATCTTCCCCCTCCGGAACCTCCGGATCTTGCTCCTTGGGCATCGCGCCCCTCTGCACCATCACGCCCTAATCCTCCAGGCATCTCACTGATTTTTCTTGGGCGTCGTGCCCTTTTCTACCCTCTTCCTCCGGAACCTCCGGATGATTCCTCCTATCATGATTCTCCTCCTTCACCACCGGACCCTTCGGATCCGCCTCTTTCCATCTATCAATTTCTTCTCCTAATTCCTCCTGATCCTAGGTCTGACCCAACTTCTTCCACGGGCATCTGCCCTTTCTCCCACTGCTTCCGAGGCTTTAGTCCTCACTCTTCCTCTTGATTTCCCGCTTCTTCTGTAGACCTTTCATGTGATCAGGGTCTCCGCACCTTAGTGAGGGAGCTCTAGCCCTCACCTCTCTTCCTTTTCATCCTTATTCGTCTGAGTTTGGTTTAAACATCACTCCTTCTTGTTAAGCCACTTTCAAACTTTACTATCCTTCCTTATCTGCCAAATGAGGACAACAAATCCCATGTTTATCTACATCGCCGATGGCAGCTGCTTCAACAAAGGTCGCAAGGTAATGTGTTGGTGTACGTATGCATTTTGGTGCATTTTTATCGCCTTGTTCACACATGGTTTTCAAAATAAAGTACTTCTTAACAAGATTAACAATGGTGTTTAAGACCTTTATCTTAGGCTTTTGTTTAATTAAATCATCATCAAAAAAAGTCTTTCGACTTGCTTCTACAGCGCTTTGGTTAATAAGAACCCCGCGCTGAGAGTTCGACTATTCTCTCCCCGCTTGTTAAGAGCAACCCTTAGCTGGGCACCGCACACACTTCACGACGTCCTTAGCCGACTTCTTGATAAAACTCCGTTGCTACTTTGGCCATGCCATGAGTATATCTGAAAGTCCTTTTTCTTCTTTACTCGGCCGCTTGCAGGAGCAAGAGGTTGACGGATGAGATAACCAACTTAGGTAATTCCCAATACGAGAGAAGTCTCAAATAGGGGCAGTCTTGACCCAAAATAAAGTCAAATTTCATGATATACATCTCGCCAAAAGGGCTATTATGAAAATTAAATCAAAATTTTGATAATTGCAAAATTATGAATTATGTCATGACAAGAGTGGCAAAGTCCCCGCAGGGAAAACCCTGATCGTATGCATGTCAAGGGTCTCAAAAATCAAAGGCATAAAGCCCCGGCGCAACAGACCACCTCTTTGAGGAGTAATACCTTGGAAGGAATTCAAGTCCCGACATCTCCCATCCTGCATAAAGCTTATTCTCAATTATTCTTCTCTTCTCCCTCCAAGACCGAATGTTTCTCAGGTATGGCCTTAGTAGGGGCACCGTTAATCAAGGGCAGTCGATTATAGGGCGCCACCCTTCAATGCACGCTCGGCTTTGGACAGTTTTAGCGAAAGGGGAAGGAACGAGGACCCTTAGCTAGTGGTTCAAAATACCCTTTGATGCTACATTAACAAAGTCTAAACCAAAATCCAAAAAAAATTGAATATTTCCTAAACCAAAATCTAAAAAAGTTGAATATTTTCGAATCAAAATCCAAAAAAAAAATTGAATATTCCACAAAAAATGAATATTTTCAAAAATCCAAAAAAAAATTAAATATTTTCTAAAATCCATAAAAATTTGAATACTTTTTTCAAAACCCATAAAAATTGGCATATTTCAAAATAAAAAAAAAGTACATTGTATTTTTCTGATGGTGCTTTTGTAGGAACAACTTTGCAAGGACCAAGAGCACATGATGAGTCCTCTCCATTCATTGCTATCTACCTTTTGATTCTCCCCATGTTCACAATGATCACATCTTCATGATTTGCTAGGCATTACTCCAAACCTTTTTAAATCAACTCCTGCTGATTTCACTTGATCACTCTGCCACTAGGCATTACTTGATCCTGATCATCCAATCTCAATCTCACATATATACCAAGATTGTCATCCTCATGACAAACAACAAATTCCAGTGATTATCTTATATTTTGTGAGTTGGTACTAGCTCGCGAGCTGATACTAAGCCGAAGCCCGCGAGAATCAAAAATTTATGAGTTGGTGCGCGGACAAACGGGCTTCGGCTTAGTATCAGCTCGCGAAATCGGTTTCTTGACCCAGTCTTGACAGTTTAACAATATTATCCTTGATTATCTTATATTTTCATTTGTTTTAATTTTTTCCTTTAAACCAAGCATGCATTCATATATGAATTTGAATCAACAGTGAAAAATCATTTTGATAAGCTGATTTGGAGAGTCAAATTGATCTTAATCTTTTCAGATATGAGATATTCATTGCTGAATGGAATCCTCAGTTCGTTTTATCGCTGTTTTGGGTTATTTTCTTGAAAGCTCTTTGTTTGGATTTCTATCCTCTTATTTCAATCCTTTTCCTTTGATCCACCTTGGTTGCAGCACGTCTACTGATGAGGACATCACCAGCTTTCCCCTTTGTTCGAGGATCCAGATGCTCGCCAGCTATGCTACATCTTGTCCGCCACTATATTTCGAGTCATATGATGTAATTTTCATTTTCTTATCATGTACTTTTCCTTTTATTTGAGTCCAATACCTAGGTTAGGTAGCTATTTACCTAAGTCTAGAGTCATTATGTTGGTTAATGGGCCCAATTATATGGGCTAGGCCCAGGGGCGCTCCCTTCCCCTTGGTTAAGTGTTAGTAGTCCAAAAGTCAGGGACTTATGTGAAAATGTGAGATTCTATAAATAGGACCCCAATCCCTCATTTGGAGGCTAATGAAGTATTGATAAAATTGCCACAAGAATTTGTGCCTCTCTCTCTAGCTCTCTCTCTATTTCTCTCTCTCTCTCTAAAGGGGACGAACCCCATTCTCTCTCCTCCCCACCCCCAAATTCAAAATTCACTCTCTCTCCTCCCTATTCACCTCAAATTAAGACCCCTCCCCCTTCCCCATACCTCCCATTTAAGTCCCCTCCAACCCCTAGGTGGAATCCCCTTCTCCTAGGCACCTCTCCCTCCTCCCAAGCAACCTTTCCCCTTCCCCATACAACCTTTCATTTTCCCAAGGGAGAATCCCTTCACCCAAGCACCCCTTCCCATCCCCAAGGCAACCCTTCCCATTCCCTAGGCCCCCATTAACCCCTCTATTAACCCACCATTCAAAACAAAGGAGAGATCTCTCCTCCCTCTCTCCTTCCCAACCCAAATTCGCATCTCCCCCTCCCTCCACTTGCTAGACCACCTCCCAGCCCCCTTTCTGCCCTTCCCACACCTTGAATCACCCCCTAACTGACCCCCACATAGTCAGGTGTCACCCCCACACCCATCCACCCCATTTCCCACCCCATCTACTCCGTCTCCTATCACCTTTCATCACCCTATCCATCTCAGTTCGCAGGCAGCAGTTGGAGCCCGACTTGCAGAGACTGCCTCGGTGCTGTCCGACATCATCTGGAGTGCATCATACATCTCCGGAAAGGTCTTCCAGTCTTCTTCACAGGTGAGGTAGAATCGTCTCGTTCTGACTTCACTACAGATCGTGGTGCCCATTCTCGTCCGACTGCGCAACCGGGACCAGAACCTGGACCAGAGCTGCAGTGCAGAAGCTACCACGGCCACACCCCTCAACTTCTGAAGGCGCCACTTGGCCGAGAGCTGCTACCACAAGGCATCCACCATCACTAACAAGCGGCGTCCCTTTCGGCATCAGGAAGAGCCTTTTCAAATTTTTCTCTCCCGGGCGCGCAGAACAGATCGTTCAGGCCCTGCCCTGACCCCCCCTCACTCAACGGACTCTCCTCGCCACCCCGACATCGTCTGGTGCTCTTCTTGGTTGCTGCTCGAAGAAGACTCATCCACGGTCATCCTCGACTAAATCTCGCATCAATCAGGCTTCAGGAGCGGTCGTGGTGACTACATCCATCTGCTGCTGCACCCTGGAACAGTACGAATCTGAGCGCAGGGGCCATGTTCCAGAGCCTGCCCCAGCCAGTGACGACTTCAGGACTGCCCACAAAAATTCACAGACGTGCCTGGATCAGTCAGCGTCGTTTCAGTGCTGGTCTCGTTGAATTCTGAGTTCAGAGGAGTGCACAGAGACGACTACACCGACCCCCTGTCCTACTGTCCCAGACCTGAGCAGATTTGGCGGGGTGCTTCATCGGCGCTAATCAAGCCTAACTCCTTTCCCCGCCTGGCCGGCTTAGCGCCCCTCCCTGCGTGGAGGTAGTGTTTGGTTTGTAACCTCATTTCCCCACCCCTAGTCCACCCCCTCTGTGAGGGCGTAGTGATTGTACTAGCAGGTAAGCGGCCGAAGCGTCATCGGCGCGGCGTGCGGGTAACCCACGCTTCCCCGCTCGCCCTCGTCTCCGGCCGGGATCGGCGTCCTCACGCCGATCAGGTGAGCTTCTGGCCACTTCCTCTGCTGGTTTTACTTTTGCTTGTCTTAGTATTGTTTCTAGTTGACCATCGGCGGTGAGGTGAGCGCCTGATCTCAAACGCCATTGAATTGTGTGAACACCGCGGAGTGAGTTGAGAGTGTGACACTACAACCCACGCCCTCGGCGTGCCGGCCACCCTTGAAATTGGGCATCCCTGGCCCATTGGGGACCATCCCTAGCTGGCCATACCCTTGGAACCTTGAGGTCCAACCTCGGACCCTCCCCATCATCGCCGGTCCGCCTACGGACCCGGGTGTACGCGACGCGGGTGAACCCGCTTGAGTGGGTCCGCCGTTCGGTTCGGTTGCTTGCAATTCTAGGTCCGAGGGGTCGTGTCTCATCAAATTGGTATCAGAGCATCATCATCCTTAGGCGTGTCGCATCAATTGGTATCAGAGCAAGTTTTAGACTTGTCTCTACGAGTCTAGTCCTAGGGCATTATCAATTGAGTCTCCCTTGCATCATGTTTTCCATCACTCCATTGCATGACCACCCTAGGGAGATGCCCCAAATATCCATGGACCGATTTTACACTGTCACTAACAAGATTCATAACTATCTTGATACCCTCACCACCCGACTTGACCGGCTCGAAACAAAAAGGAACCACGACCCTAGAGCTTGGTCACCTCGGGATGAATTTGGATGGAAAACCAAAGGACACAGATACCCATGGGAAGAGATGAGGATTGAGATTAAGAAGATCTTCACTCCCCCTTTCCCTCCCAGTCAACCCAAGACCTCCCTTAGGGCCCAAACTCCACCACCCCAAATAATTCCAACCCCGATCACCACCACCATTCAAACCAAATTGGCCACCACCCAACCCACAAATCCTCCTCCCACCCCTTTCCAAAAGGAACTTAAGGAGGTGACCGAAGTCTATGAGGCTCCCCTAGATTGGGAAGAAGAATATGAAGCCCAATTGGGTCAAGAGGAATCATTCCTTCCCAAAGAAAATCCATTGAGCCAAATTGGGTGCACCCTCCCCTATGAGTTACAAGATGCCCAACCTAGGCCTCCACTACTACCCCTCCCCATTCTATCCCAAGTCCCCCATTACCCACCACCCAAAGAGCACCACATGCCAGTCATCATCACCCCACCCACAAAGGACCTACTCACCTCTTTGGTAGAGGAAACCATGATCCCCACACCCGACCCCCTAGTAGGGAACACCCCAGAACCACTCCCCATCTTGGAGGAAAGTCATGGCCAAAAAGAGGAAGAAACTTCACCTTTCATGCCACCCCCAATTTGGAGTGAACTGATCATAAGTGGGCCCTTGGTTAGATGGCTTGTGGAAAACCGGGCTCACCCTATCCTGCCCCTTGCTTACCCTTCCATGGAACAACACCTCCCCATAGTACCCTTATCCACCTATCACACCACAATCCAATCATCCTATCAAGTGGAAACATTAGGGGATCTACTTAAGGGTATAGCTTGGCAAATGGAACTAACTGGCATGTTGACTACAGTAGCCGACCGACCTAGGAGCCTTGACCTCCTACACCTATGTGTCGGATCCATCTCCTCCATTTACACTGTGGGTTGCTACACTAGCGACCTTCTTTTACTCCTCCCTACACCCGACGAGCCCGTTGCTATCCACAAACTAGAGTTGCTTGTCTCGGGTAGAACATCTAGTCCTCCATTCATGGCCGACCATCCCACCAAAAACTTTGGTCTAATCACTTTACTAGAGGAGGAGAGTCCGCCATCAAATGGTTGTGAGGACCATGAGGACCTAGAGTTCCTCTCCTTAGGTGACCCTTACCATGACCCCTTCAATCCCCTCCTATACCCCCCCACCTTACTCACCACCAACCTTTTCCTACCCCAACCGACCTTATTGGACCAAGCCCACTCCATTTTCCTAGACCCCTTTGACCCCTATGAGTGGAAACTCTCACACCAAGCCATATACATAAGAGAAACCATTTGGATGGGAATGCATGTGCCACTACATTTTGCATCATTTGGTAGGGCTAGTAAGCCCAGTCATCTCATACATGTCACGCACACTTTAGGCCCAATGCATGACTGGCTCACATTTGGATGTACTGGTCCTCCCTCATTCATCATTGATCATATGCATGTTAGGAGCATCTACGGGTGTCCAGGTCCCCCGGCATTCATCACCACTTTGTGTGATAGGTTCTCCTACAGATACCATGGCCCTCCCACCATTGTTATGAAGCCCATGCATGATAGGGCCACTAGTGGTTGCCCCGGTCCACCTAAGTTCATCAAGGTCCACATGGCATCACAGCATGATAGGTCAATTTACGGTTGCCCCGGTCCACCTTTACACACCAAGCTCTTCACACCCACACCGCATCATAGTGCATGGCATACGCATACACGCAAGCAATTCGCAATAAGCGGTGAGGTTCACAAAGAGCGAATAAGAGCTCGCGAGCGCCACTTGGAATTTCAAGTAGGCGATTTGGTGATGATGGCATCGGAGTGGCTCTACCTTAGGGTCACCTCCCATTCAAGGGCACGAGGACTTGGACCTTTTTCTGTTCCTAATGGCTTTGGCAACACAGCTTGTGGATTGAATTTACCAATGGGTTATGGGATATACCCTACTTCTCACGTGGCAGACCCAGCACCCTATATGAGCACCGCGGTGGATCCTAGTGAGTGCTTTGAGCCTATACCTTCCTTTAAGAGGGACACCCAGGAGAGCCACCACAAAATAGCCTTGAGAGCTCGACGTGTGCACATAGGGGCAATACTATGCAAGCAGGGTTCCATCGCGAGCAAGAGGGTGTGCCCCAGCCACCTTGAGAGGATGAAGGACCGTCCCCTGGTCGCAGATGCGGGTTGAGTTTGGAGGTTGAGGGTCGCCCTGAGCTGCTTTGGAGGACCGCTCCCTCGGTGGGCCCATACTCGATGGAGTCGAGTTCTCCGCACCCTGGGGGTATGATGAGGACATCACCAGCTTTCCCCTTTTTTCGAGGATCCAGATGCTCGCTAGCTATGCTACATCTTGTCCGCCACTATATTTCGAGTCATATGATGTAATTTTCATTTTCTTATCATGTACTTTTCCTTTTATTTGAGTCCAATACCTAGGTTAGGTAGCTATTTACCTAAGTCTAGAGTCATTATGTTGGTTAATGGGCCCAATTATATGGGCTAGGCCCAGGGGCGCTCCCTTCCCCTTGGTTAAGTGTTAGTAGTCCAAAAGTCAGGGACTTATGTGAAAATGTGGGATTCCTATAAATAGGACCCCAATCCCTCATTTGGAGGCTAATGAAGTATTGATAAAATTGCCACAAGAATTTGTGCCTCTCTCTCTAGCTCTCTCTCTCTATTTCTCTCTCTCTCTCTCTCTAAAGGGGGCGAACCCCATTCTCTCTCCTCCCCACCCCCAAATTCGAAATTCACTCTCTCTCCTCCCTATTCACCTCTAATTAAGACCCCTCCCCCTTCCCCATACCTCCCATTTAAGTCCCCTCCAACCCCTAGGTGGAATCCCCTTCTCCTAGGCACCTCTCCCTCCTCCCAAGCAACCTTTCCCCTTCCCCATACAACCTTTCATTTTCCCAAGGGAGAATCCCTTCTCCCAAGCACCCCTTCCCATCCCCAAGGCAACCCTTCCCATTCCCTAGGCCCCCATTAACCCCTCCATTAACCCACCATTCAAAACAAAGGAGAGATCTCTCCTCCCTCTCTCCTTCCCAACCCAAATTCGCATCTCCCCCTCCCTCCACTTGCTAGACCACCTCCCAGCCCCCTTTCTGCCCTTCCCACACCTTGAATCACCCCCTAACTGACCCCCACATAGTCAGGTGTCACCCCCACACCCATCCACCCCATTTCCCACCCCATCTACTCCGTCTCCTATCACCTTTCATCACCCTATCCATCTCAGTTCGCAGGCAGCAGTTGGAGCCCGACTTGCAGAGACTGCCCCGGTGCTGTCCGACATCATCTGGAGGTGCACCATACATCGCCGGAAAGGTCTTCCAGTCTTATTCGTAGGCGAGGTAGAATCGTCTCGTTCTGACTTCACTACAGATCATGGTGCCCATTCTCGTCCGACTGCGCAACCGGGACCAGAACCTGGACCAGAGCTGCAGTGCAGAAGCTACCACTGCCACACCCCTCAACTTCTGAAGGCAGCACTTGGCCGAGAGCTGCTACCACAAGGCATCCACCATCACCAACAAGCAGCGTCCCTTTCGGCATCAGGAAGAGCCTTTTCCAATTTTTCTCTCCCGGGCGCGCAGAACAGATCGTTCAGGTCCTGCCCTGACCCCCCCTCACTCAACGGACTCCTCCTCGCCACCCCAACATCGTCTGGTGTTCTACTTGGTTGCTGCTCGAAGAAGACTCATCCACGGTCGTCCTCGACTTAATCTCGCATCAATCGGACTTCAGAAGTGGTCGTGGTGACTACATCCATCTGCTGCTGCACCCTAGGAACAGTACGAATCTGAGCGCAGGGGCCCTGTTCCAGAGCCTGCCCCAGCCGATGACGACTTCAGGACTGCCCACAAAAATTCACAGACGTGCCTGGATCCGTCAGCGTCGTTTCAGTGCCGGTCTCGTTGAATTCTGAGTTCGGAGGAGTGTACAGCTACGACTACACCGACCCCCTGTCCTGCTGTCCCAGACCTGGGCAGATTCTACGGGGTGCTTCATCAGTGCTAATCAAGCATAACTCCTTTCCCCGCCTGGCCGGCTTAGCGTCACTCCCTGCGTGGAGGTAGTGTTTGGTTTGTAACCTCATTTCCCCACCCCTAGTCCACCCCCTCTGTGAGGGCGTAGTGATTGTACTAGCAGGTAAGCGGCCGAAGCGTCATCGGAGCGGCGTGCGGGTAGCCCACGCTTCCCCGCTCGCCCTCGTCTCCGGCCGGGATCGGCGTCCTCACGCCGATCAGGTGAGCTTCTGGCCACTTCCTCTGCTGGTTTTACTTTTGCTTGTCTTAGTATTGTTTCTAGTTGACCGTCGGCGGTGAGGTGAGCGCCCGATCTCAAATGCCATTGAATTGTGTGAACACCGCGGAGTGAGTTGAGAGTGTGACACTACAACCCACGCCCTCGGCGTGCCGGCCGCCCTTGAAATTGGGCATCCCTGGCCCATTGGAGACCATCCCTAGCTGGCCATACCCTTGGAACCTTGAGGTCCAACCTCGGACCCTCCCCATCATCGCCGGTCCGCCTACGGACCCGGGTGTGCGAGACGCAGGTGAACCCGCTTGAGTGGGTCCGCCGTTCGGTTCGGTTGCTTGCAATTCTAGGTCCGAGGGGTCCTGTCTCATCAAATTGGTATTAGAGCATCATCATCCTTAGGCGTGTCGCATCATCTACATTGGCTAGTAACCGCTCCCCAATGGTGAAATCTACAGGTTTGTGACCTGGGATACTTCCACCGCGCTGGAAGTTGATCATTCCTTTTCGTGCCCGCGTGCACACTCCATCTTTTATCCAAACATCGTTGATTTCATTGAATTTCTCGAGATTGCCTCATCTCGAATTTTGGATTCAATTCTCATCAGGTGATGTTGATCGCGTGTCTCATCACACCTTGGCATCTACTTTTCAGTTCACTCTATTCCCTTGTAAAGCATACGCCAAGGCAGGGCAGCTGTAGACACGCCAAAATTGACGTTAATGTGAGTGCATCTCATATTACCTTGTAATGCCCCAATTTGACCCTCAAATTAACTTTATTTGAGTAGTTTTTCCCACTTTCTTAGATTTCTCCCTTTTTTCTCCCTTGTCTTATTTTCCCTATTTTCTGAATTTGTTTAGGTATTTTTCTCCTTTTTTTAGATTTTTCAAGAATTAACGGCGTGAGGGGAGGCGTCATTTATTTTCAAGAAAATTAAATAAAATAAAAATGAAAATGACGCCTCTTTGAAGAGGCGTCCGTTCTTTATCTTTTCCTATTTTTCTGGATTTTTCTGAGAATTTTTCGGATTTTTTTAGAATTGACGACATGTAAAGGGGCGTTGTTTTGATTTAAATTAAATAAAAAATAAAAAAAATGGAAATGACGACATTCCAAGTGGCATCAATTTCAATTTGAAATATTTTAATATTATTTCTCGCCCTCTTTCAGGGGTGATTTGGTGGCCTTCAGGATGTCAGAAAAATACGAAAAAATAGTAATTGGAATCAGCACAGTTAGATGCACGTCCACCTAAAAAATGAAAAAATAATAATGAGAAATGAAAAATAGCCCTGTTTTACATATTTTGGAATAACGTCTCTCACTCAGGCGTCATTTCAATTGACGCCCGAACTCGCGGTCGTCATTTCCTTTGGCTTTTTTTATTATTATTTTTGATTCACGACGGGGTGCATGTCGTCATTTTAAATTGACGCTCATAGTCAGGTCGTCATTTTCATTGCTATATTTTGAGATTTTAAATCTGACCAAAATTCGTATTAAATTCTAAATAGCGCCCCTCTGCAAGTCGTCAATTTCTTAAATGACGACGCCTCCTCGGGCGTCATTTTAAAAAACGACCGTTTATTCGATCGTCAATTCTTGTTGAATTCTAAATTTTCCCAGACCCTCTTCTTTCCTCATTTTGAGCCCATTTTCACTTCGGAAAGGACCCCAATGACTTTCCATGACTGGAGGAACTCCTTCCAATATTTATCTCTTGCTAAAATCAATTATCCTAATTGTTCTTGGAATTAAAACTCTAATCTTCCCTATAAATAGAGCCCATGCGGCTCATGCTGAGGGAGGCCGAATTCGATTAAGAGGGGAGGTGCTGCCGTGTGTTGATTAAAGGGGGAAGCTCTCCTGCACTTCACCGCTCCATCTGACAGAGTCTTCCTCCCGAACGTTGATCTATTGCCAGGAACATCCACAGGCTTTCCTAACTTTTCTTAAACTTTTCTCTATTCTTCTTACTGCATCTGCATGCATCATTTTTATTCTGTTACTTCACCTTCTCAACTACGTTCAGCCTCCTCCAGTGCAACACTTGCACTTATTTTATTTTTTTATATATCATTCATCATATTATATCCTTCCCTTTGCATTGGGGTTTAAAAGGGCAACACCCACAAGGTGTGTTCTAGTCCATATTTTTTATGTTTATATTCATATTGTGGATTTGATACTCACCTTGGTTCTAATTCTAATCTTTTTATTGGTTGTTGTCTTTGATCTTTGCAAGGGTAATCAACAAGAGGAACTCTCTTCATCGACCGGCCGATCGGAAGAGAAGGTGCACTCACAATCTCCCCCGCATCCTTTTGAGATATTTATATTTGCGATCCCTCCATATTGTTATTGTTTATATCTTTTGAGGCCCTCGCGTCTCTGGCGATCACACATTCCCCTTAGCATCATTGCATGCTTCCCTTTTCTCCCTCTTTTCCCATTCTTCTTTCCTTCTTTTTTTCCTTTTAATTGTTCTAAGTGGATTTCTTAGAATCTACACCTCCTAAGTAAATGAATGATTATTTCATTCCCAACTAATATCAACCTCCATCTTGCATTCATATCCCTCAAAATCAAGCCATCCAATATGAGATAAAGTCAAACACAATTCAAATGCTCCCCTCATTCTATGGAAACGCTAATGAAGACCCCTACAAGCACATTGATGAATTTTTAAAAATTTGTTCTACGGTAAAAATCTAAAATTTCTCAGATGATGCCCTTAGATTGACTCTCTTTCCATTCTCTCTTAAGGATAAGGCTAAATATTGGTTAGGCACTATAGGGAAGCCAATTAGGACTTAGGCCGAGATGCAACAAGAATTCTTGAAGAAATTTTACCCTATAGGTCACACCAATACCATGAGAAGGGCAATCACGGGTTTTACCCAAACTGCAGGAGAGCAAATACATGAGTCATGGGAGAGACTCAAGGAATTGCTTAGGAAGTGTCCTCACCATGAGTTGTCCAAATGGCAAATAGTCCAAGCTTTTTATGAGGGCTTATTCGATCAATTTAGACAAATGGTAGATGCATAATGTGGAAGGGCATTTATGAGCAAAAGTGAGGATGAGGCGTATGATTTGTTTGAAATGTTTAGTGAGAATTCTATCAATCATGCCTCTTTATCATCCTATGAAAGATCTATTAGGCCCTCCAAGCGGGCCGAATTATATGAGGTCAAAGCCCGGGGAGATTTTGAGCCAAGAATGGACATAAGCCTCATCACTCAAAAGTTGGATAAGGTTTAGAGTTTGACCCAAAAGTTAGACTAACTCTTGACTTTGAAAGAACCTCCTTTCCAACCATCATCTCATCCATACTCGGGTCAATCTCTCATTTCACATGAGACATGCACTCTATGTACAAGCCCGGCCCATCACATCACAGAATGTCCAACAGTGACCCAAATACCACCATTCATACAAGAGCAAGTTCAAGCTGCTCAAGGGTTCTCCAAGTCCAACTACGATGCATTTTCCAATTCTTATAATCCGGGCTGGAGTGATCATCCTAACTTCTCTTGGAAGGGTCAACAAGCTCTACCTCAAGTAACCAACCCCTCTATTCATCAAGCACAAAAGTAACCCATGCAAAGTCAAATTCAAACCCAACCCAACACCTTTAATTCATTTGCTAGAGGCCCACAAGCTCAATTCCTTCCTATGGGCTATTCATCTTTTCAATCCAATCAAGGCCAACCCACTTACCAATTGCCGTCTCAATCTAATTTCGAAGATAAATTCAATCAACTCCAACAAATCATTTTGAATTAATAACAATCCATTTCCAAGTTGGAAAGTCAAATAGGGCAATTGGCGGAACCTACAATGAGAAGAGAAGTGGGCCAACTTCCAAGTCAACCCGTGGCTAACCCTAGAAACCAACCTCCGGGTTTCCCTCCACAACCGGGCCTCCTGCCTCAACCCGGCCCACAAGCCCAACTTAAAAACCCACAATTTGAGAATGTCAAAGCTATTTCGATCTTGAGAAGTGGGAAGGTGTGTGATGATCCATACAAGGATGGAAAGGTGTTGCAAGATTCCATGAAAGAGGATCAAGATGATAAGGGTGTGAACAAGGAGGAATACACTCAAGATAAGTTGGGAGGAGATCATAAAGGGAAAGGGAAGGCCCAGGAAGATCCAAATTCCTATCAACCCAAGATCCCCTTTCCTAGTGCCTTAGAACCCAAGTCCACTAAGACTAGGCCAGCCCAAAATGAGGAGTTAATGGAACTCTTCACACAAGTTCACATCAACATTCCACTCCTAGATGCCATAAAGCATGTTCCGGCCTACGCCAAATTCCTCAAAAAGCTTTCCACTCCAAGAAGGGGGCCTAAGACGGCCCCAAAGAAAATTTGGCTCTCCGAGGATATTAGTGCGGTCTTGATGAATAATCTCCCTAGAAAGCTGAAGGACCCCGGTGCTCCCCTCATTTCACGCGATATAGGTGGTGTAACCTTTGACCGTGCCCTCCTCGACTTAGGAGCTAGTGTCAACCTTCTACCCACCTCTGTTTATGAGCAGTTTAACATAGGGGAACTCAAGTCAACCCCCGTCATTCTCCAACTAGCGGATCGCTCAGTCAAGACCCCACGAGGTTTAATAGAAGATGTTATTGTCAAAGTACAAGACTGCTACTTCCCCGTTGATTTTCTCATTCTTGACAGAGCCTCTCTCTCGGAGCTAAGTCACACTCTAATCATCCTAGGCCGTACATTCCTTGCTACTGCCAAAGCCAACATCAACTGTGCTATAGGGACTATGGATATCTCATTTGGAGGTCAAAAAGTCTCTCTCAATGTGTTCAAAAGCTCCCAATATTTGGACCTAGATGAGGAATGTCACTCCATCGACATCTGTGATGAGTTTCTTGAGAATGGTCCGGACATTGATCAAATAAGGGAGACTAATACTCTACATGATTCTCCTCATCATTGTACCATTTGGCCTAAGGTTGAACCTCTTCCGGCTTTGCAAGATGAACCGGCCCTACCATCACTTGAAAGTCCTCCTAAACTTGAGCTTAAACCTCTCCCAGACTCCCTCAAATATGTATTCCTAGGCCCCGATCAAACCCTTTCTGTTATATTAGCTTCCAACCTTACCCCTACCCAAGAAACCCTTATGTTATTATGACCTATAAGGGTGCCTTAGGTTGGACGGTGTCCGATCTTAAGGGGATAAGTCCGTCCATTTACATGCATCACATTTACATAGAGGAAGATGTCAAACCTAGCTGGAAAATGCAAAGGTGGATGAATCCGAACATGAAGGAGGTGGTGAAGAAGGAGGTTATCAAATGGCTAGATGCGGAAATTATTTATCCCATCTCGAATAGCCAATGGGTGAGTCCCACTCAAGTGGTTCCTAAGAAATCGGGACTCACCGTTGTCAAAAATAAACAAGGAGAAGATGTGCCCACTAGGCCCACAATGGGATGGAGAGTGTGCATCGATTATAGGAAACTCAATGCCATGACCAAAAAGGACCACTTTCCACTCCCCTTTATAGACCAAATTCTAGAGAAATTGGTGGGCCAAAAATATTTTTGTTTCCTAGATAGATACTCCGAGTACAAATCTCGTATAAATGCTCAATGCCCATCTTTGTATAAAGCTGAAATCTCGTATTTGTGATGGACTTCGATTAACAGAATTGCTGGATGGTGGTAAAGCTGAAATCTCGTATAAATGCTCAATGCCCATCTTTGTGCAAATTCCCTTTCAATTTTCTTACTTACACATCCATCCAAAAAATCATATTTGTAAGTTGCCCAGTAAAATTGACACACAGATCTCCCACTGACAATGTACTATTTACATTGCAAGTCAATCTCTGTCACTTCAGGATTTCAAGGTTACATAATTCATTGCCAATGGCAGCAGTTGAACTACATGGTATACTCCAGTATATTTATCTGATGTGTTGATTTAGTAAGTATTTTCAAGAAGCAACCTAAACAAATAACAAAAAAGCACCCAAAAAAATCTATACAGTTATCTCCTAGAAAAAAAGAGAACTTTACAATTTTCATGGGCAACTTTGATAACATAATAAGGGACTAATAGGATGAGTTATTCTATCTACTCACTCTTAACCAAGTTTGATAGTATAGTTAAATTATTTGGGGTTGGTTAGGGTTATGATTTTTATTTTTAAAATAATTTATTTTATTATTTTATATGAAATGAGTTATGAAAATTGCATTGGCTGTGTTTCAGTTCTGTAGTTTTAGCTTAAGCATTAAAGCTATCGAACATTCTCTCTATACTTGAAAAAGTGGTGTGGTGCTCCCCATCAACGGGGTTCTTAAAAAGCACGTTAGAGTCTAATGGTTGCTGCTAGGAAGAAAGTCATTAGGTTCTGAAAATATGTTTTGATTTATTCTCTAGCTTGTGTTCTATTTTTGTATGCACCTTTTCTTTCCTTTTTTTGGGGGAGAAGACACTATGCCCAAGTGATTTGTGTGGGTGACTAAAAAATAAGGTCTTAAATATTTCCTTGTCCTTGCCCATGGTTCTTTCAAATGATATGAAATAGTGTCATGAACATGGGTTAAACTTCACTCATGTTCTCACTCTTTGTATTTTCTTTTCAAATTGTGCTGCATCATGTAGCACATTTCTATGTGGTTATCATGCCCATCAAAAGGCACTATGCATTTCTTGCATCTTAATGTTTCGTTATTGCCTGATCAACACACAAGAATGTATTTGTAATCACTTGTGTATAACAGAACCCCATTCTGAGAAAAAAATGCGCTAATATGATGGTTTCTTTTGAAGTATATGTCTAATACATCTCTAAATCACCAGTCTTGTGCTTCCATTTTACTTGAAGCTTCATTTATGTTTACCTTGCTTTGACAAATCGGTGGAGTTTTCCTAACATTCGTTTAATCTCTTCATTGGCCAGGAAATGAGTATTTCAAGCAACAGCAATATCCTGAAGCAGTAAAGCACTATACGGAGGCTTTAAAGAGAAACCCCTGTGACCCAAAGGTAACTTATCTCTCTTGATTTAGACTCGATTCTTCATCACATAAAAAATGCTCGTTTACCAACTTCGTGTCAAAATTTGGATTGGACTTGAGAAAAAAAGACTCCTTCATGCAATTTGTCTTTACTCTTCACATCATCATCATCATCATCATCATCATCATCATCATCATCATCATCATCATCATCATCATCATCATCATCATCTGAGTCTTATCCCAATTAAAATTTGGGGTCGGGTACATGAATTTCGTTCCGTCAGTGGGAGGGGAGGGGGAGCTAGTGGGAGGAGGAGGGGGGTTCAGGGAGGGTGGGGTGGGGAGGGGGAGCTTGCCGGTGGGAGGGGGGGGGGAGAGAGCTCGTGGGATTGGGAGGGGGGTTCATGAAGGGTGGGGGGGGATTGCTACGACTCTTCCAACTTGCCAGTGGAAGATCGTCAGACATGGCATGTGGTAGAACTCCCAAGCTCGACTCCCTGCAAGAAAGCTGGAACTAGGTAATTCTGGACTGTAGGAGCATGACTTTTTGGCTAGTTAGAAATGAAAGATTCCATCCATCAAAAAGGAGAGAACATCCCCATTCTTAATGCAGTTTTTCTGCCAATTAATTCATGACTGTCATTGTTCACTCAATTGGCCTTCTCTTGTTCTTCTCCATTCCTTCGTTATTGCCATTAAAATGATAAACTCTATTTATATGTCTATTCACCACGATATCATCATTCCATCATAGCCCGTTGTGTGCTTCATGTTTGCATATTTTTCTAAGTATCAAATTCTGGTAAAATTTTGGTAGCTTCATGTCTGTTTATATGCCATTAGAATTTTCTTTTGTGATTTCAAACTTTGTGGATTTTAATTGCATGTAAATATATTTTTAAATCTAATTTTAATAGAAATTTGATGTTAATTTGACTCAAAAATGTGGATTGTTTAGCTTTGATGATCTTCATTTGGAATTTTTTGTAATTTGGGTGTTATTTAATTTGATATATGCATAATGATAATTACGTTGTTATTTAATTTTATGTCATATAAATACATGGGGTATTCCCTATAAGCTGAGGTGCGTGGGTGCGACCTAACATTACACGCACCTCAGGAGAGCGCGTTAAAACCGTGTCCATGTGCCTTCCCGTTCAAGACTTTGGGATTGATGTGTATGTTCTCATTTGTTTATGAGAATATATATATCTACCTCAAAGTCTTGAATTTTCCCGTTTGGATAGTCTATGAATGTTTGATCGCACTTAGACAGTCATTTACTATATGTGTTTGTATGGTTTGTTGAGAATTTTGGTTGCGTCTCCTCACTCTTCTCTGATATACCATTATTGATTTTGAGTGTTTTCTTAGCCACTTACCTGTAAGTGTTTAAGAAAATTTTAAAATCAATAAATATTGTTGGTATATCGGAGAAGTGTGGGGAGATGTTATCGAAATTTTCTGTAAATCGTGCAGCACATATAGTAAGTGATTGTGCGATCAAACCTTCATGGATGGGTTAAAAAGTGATAATCTAATTAATAGTCCTCTTCCAACTGCAAATGGTCTATGGCGAACGATGTGAGGAAAGGGTCGGGTGTAATATCAGGAGTAATGATTTGAAAGTTAGGATATGTATTGTCATTTATTGGGTGTAGGCAAAATGTCGACAGATCGTTCATGGATGTATCGTAGAATAGTTGACTAGGTGGTGTCAGATGACTTTAAGCATGGAGTTGAGAGTTTCATTCAATTTGCATTGAGGAATCGAGTTGCAGCAACAGACCATGACGGTCACATTCGATGCCCTTGTTCAAGTTGTAGAAACTTGAGGTGGCATTCAACATGGGATGTGCAACATCATTTGTACACGAAAGGGTTCGTGGATGGTTATACGAATTGGACGTGTCATGGTGAGCAATTCTTGAGGTATGAGCCCGACAATATTGAAGGCACAAGTGGGTACGTGGATATGGTTGTAGATGCTGCTGGTCCTAGTTTTAATGTTCATGAGGAAGCACCGAATAAGACAGCTGAAATTTTTTTGTGAACTACTTAGGGATGCTGATGAGCCACTGTGGGATGGTTGTGAAAAGCACACTCGATTGTCTACAGTGTCACAGTTGTTGAACTTGAAATCTGAATTTCACATCAGTGAGACTTGTTTTGACCGTCTCCTCCTCTTGATCAAGAGTATGTTGCCTCGAGACGAGAAGTTACTAGAAACTTTTTACCGTGCAAAAAAGATGGTTAATGACTTAGGGCTTGGATATGTGAAAATAGATGCATATCCAAATCATTGTATGTTATATTACAAAGACGATGCAGATAAGATATCATGTTCTATTTGTGGCCGTGACAGATTCAAACCTAAGGGAAAGGTCAATTCAAAGCGAAACGATGTACCTTACAAGGCATTATAATACTTCCCTCTTGTGCCTAGGCTGCAGCGGCTGTATATGTCCTCAAAGACGGCTCGACATATGACATGGCACACCGAAAGAGTACGTCATGCCGATGATATAATCAGTCATCCTGCCGATGGTGAAGCTTGGACTAACTTTAGTCGTACTCATCTTGCTTTTTCAAAGGAGTCACATAATGTTCGATTGGGTTTATGCACAGATGGTTTTAATCCATTCGGTGGTTCAGTGGCATCTTATTCTTGTTGGCCAGTGTTCATGACACCGTACAACCTTCCGCCGCACATGTGCATGAAGCGAGAAAATCTATTTTTGTCCTTAGTAATTCCTAGTCTAAAAAGCCTTGGAAAAAATTTGGACATATATCTCAGGCTGTTGATTGATGAGCTCAAATTTTTATGGATTGATGGAGTTGCTACTTATGATGCATGTAGGAAGCAAAATTTTATTATGAAGGTTGCACTGATCTGGACAATAAGTGACTTCCCTGCATATGGAATGCTATCTGGTTGGAGTACACATGGGAGGTTAGCATGTCCTTACTGTATAGAAGATACGAAATCATTTGTATTGAAACGTGGTGGGAAAGCATGCTGGTTTGATTGCCATCGGCGGTTGTTACCAAGTGACCATCCTTTTCGAAGGTAAAAAGACTCGTTTAAAAAAAATACTATTGAAATGGATGAAGCTGACTTGCAACGGGTGTCGGGTCTACATATGATGACACGGGTGCACAATTTACCAGATATAGTATAATTGTCTGGTAGCACACGATAACTCCCTAGTTTTGGAAAGGATCACAACTGGAACAAGAAAAGTATTTTTTGGGAATTGCCTTATTGGTCAACTCTTCTTGTACGACACAATCTGGATGTCATGCATACCGAGAAGAATTTTTTTGATAATGTGTTCAATACGATCATGAATGTTAAAGGGAAAACAAAGGACAACGCCAAAGCGCGTATGGACTTAAAGATGCTTTGTAAACGTCCAGAACTGGAACTATAGAACATAAATGGAAAAACTGTGCAGCCTAAAGTAACTTACGTGCTTCATGATACACTGATCAAGGAAGTGTGCCAGTGGTTGAAACAGTTGAGATTTCCAGATGGATATGCATCCAACATAGCCCGTTGTGTGAATGTTAATGAGGGGAAAATATATGATATGAAAAGTCATGACTGTCATGTGTTCATGGAGAGGCTACTGCCCATTGCATTTCGTGATTTGTTGCCAAAGCCGATATGGGGAGCACTGGCTGACATGAGTCAATTTTTCAAGATTTTATGTGCATCAGAACTCAGACTTTGGGATGTACAAACTATCGAAGAAAAAGTGGTTACAACCGTTTGCAAGCTAGAGAAGATATTTCCTCCAGCATTCTTTGATTCGATGGAGCACCTGGTTGTTCATTTGCCATACGAGGCTATCGTTGG